>BQNB010043190.1:0-45653 GCA_026074375.1 Tanacetum coccineum
TGCAATGAGAAAAAGTTATTGCATATGCATCCCGACAACTCAAGCCTAATGAACAGAACTATACCACACACGACCTCGAATTTGGAGCAGTAATGTTCGTTCTTAAAATTTGGAGACACTATCTGTATGGCACAAAGTATATTGTGTTCACTGATCATAAAAGTCTTCAACATATCCTTGATCAGAAAAACTTGAACATGAGACAACGCCGTTGGTTAGAATTGCTCGCATATTACGATTGTGAGATTCGCTACCATCCTGGAAAGGAAAATGTTGTAGCAGATGCCTTAAGCCGGAAGGAACTAATCAAACCACTCCGAGTTAGGGCATTAGTCATGACCCTTCACCCAAAATTACTATCACAAATCCTCGAAGCCTAAACTGAGGCAATCAAGAAGAGAACATCAAAGCTGAGAACCTACGAGTAATGGACAAAGCATTTGAAGTACGTCTTGATGGAACCCGATGTATCAAAAATCAAAGTTGGTTACCACTCTTTGGTAATTTGAGGGACTTAATCATGCATGAATCCTATAAATCAAAGTATTCCATTCACCCAGGTTCTGACAAGATGTATCACGATCTAAAGAAACTCTATTGGTGGCCTAACATGAAGGCGATCATCGTTGAATATGTTGGCAAGTGTTTAACATGCTCTAAAGTTAAAGCAGAATGTCAGAAGCCATCTGGCTTACTGATACAACTAGAGATTCCTACATGGAAATGGGAAAGAATAACGATGGACTTCGTTACAAAACTACCTAAAACTCAAGAACTCGACACTATTGAGTTCATTGTAGTGTGCGCTGGTATTTTCTATTATTATACTATATTTTGTTGTCACTGAAATGAACGAAACGCTCCCATAATAGCCGCGAAAAAACATAATTAAGTAATGGCAAATAGTTGCTTGTTTCCCTGTGTTGTGTTGTATGTGCAGGTCCGGTCTTCATGTGAAAAGGATCAAGAGTAATAAAGTGACAATACCAGAACAATACCGCGGCACGGGATCGGAAAGAGGCACGAGAAAAACTGGTCCATGAACTCAGGCCCTAAGCAAGCCCACTGGTCACCTAGAGCCTAAATAAAGAGAAAAGAGAATAGAAAAGATGTCTGTAACATGGCCGAAAGGTACAATTAATAATCGCATCTAATTGAAGGCCAAGCTTTGACCCGTCAATTTGTAATTGCTTCGGACGCCATAGATAAGTATTGTGGCTTGATGGGATGCGTCTATGCTAGTCGTGGCACCACTGTAATGCCTTGCATTTTGTAGCTTGGAGCAATGAAAAGTCATGTGGTGAATTTATTAAAAAAGAAACATAGAGAAGAGTAAGCAGACCATTATCTTATCTTATTTTAATATTTCAGTTTTTTACTCTTGTGAGTGTGATTAAATAGTAGAGATAGTTAATAGAGTAGATATATAGTATAGGTAACATACTGAGGGATATGATAGTAGAGTTTGACTAGTAGATAGAGATGTTGTTTTTTTTCATTCTTTTTTTATTAGTGTAATGTGAACGCATGTTTGCACTTTCAGTCGTTAATTGTTTAGTGTTTATTTTTATTTCGTGGAATTTTCGAATGTAGTATGAATGGAATTTGTGGCTAGCAGCAGATGACGAAATCTTATCTTTTTATTATCTTATTTGAAGATTAGTGGTTCATAGCTTATTTTGGTATTTTGGTTAGTAACATTATTTACGTTTGGAGATTATGGTGTTATGGATTGGGAATTGGATTAGTTTGGTTTTATTTCGCACTATGGAGTATGTGTTCATATCTATTGTCTCCGGGTCACGCCGAGCTAATTCCGGGTTTCATCTTTTCCTTATCTCTTTTATTTCTTTATTTTATGCTTATCGCCATTTTTAGCTTAGTCATTATTATTGTTGCTTTAGTTGTTATCCGTAGCGTAGTTATGCTTTTTATTGTTAGATTAGTTTCCATGTTTAGCGAGTATTTTCATTTTATTAGTTGTAGTTTTATTTTAACATGTCTATTATTATTGTCCATTTAGTTGCCATGCTTAGAGTAGATTTATTTTTGTCGTTAAATGCTATGTTAGTTTATGTAATTTTTATTATGAGTAGCGAGTAGTTTAATTAGTGCTTGTTAAGTGATTAGTGATTTGGAATTTAAGTGCGGGTTTAAAAAGGTTTAGAAAAAAAATTATTAGTTATTAGAATTTTTTTTAATTTAAATTTCGTCATTTACTTTTAATGCAATTTAAATACTTGTCATTTATTTCAATAAGTATTTTACTTTACTTGTCATTTAATTTCTTGAAACTTGTTTTCTTTTTAAGATTTAAACCTAAGCCCGCACTTGATGATCATTTTACGTCACTTAGCAAGCATTTTCATCATTTATATCGTTTAGATTAATTTTAGTATAATATTGTAGTTTTAAATCGTAGAATTAAGTTTAGTTTAATTTTTAGTATAAAAATAGTTATAAACCAAAACCAAAATATATTTGTCATTCAAGCACCAAACGAAACATTCTCGTGAATTTCAATTCATCTCTCGCCGTGGAAACGACACTCGGAAGATAGACTATTATTTTTTCTAAAGTGATTTTCTTATCTAACGGGATACTCTCTATACTATTACTATTTGGTATTTTATATATTTTATTATATATATTTATATCGAATCAGTTTTTGGCGCCGCTGCCGGGGAGAGGTGTAGCGATTTTTACGGGATTGTTCGTGTTCATGCCTTGAAGATCCTTTCTTCGGAAAGTTTATTTTCGTTAACTTTAAAATGTGTTAAAAAAAAATCCAAAAATATTTTTCTTCTTATTTTGTTTTTATTTTTTTCTTTTCCTTTTTAACATCTTTAAATAAACCAAAAATAATTTTCTGTTCTATCTTAAAATAAAAATCTAAAAATATTTTTTCTTTATTATTATTATTTTTTTTGTTTTATTTTTTTCATTTGTATTATTTGAAAAATCTAATAGATTATTCTTCTCTATCCTCTTATTCGTTTAATTCTCTATTCTCTTACCATCTTATTCATTTAATTCTTTTTTCTTCTTTACCTCTTTTTTATTAATTCTTTTTTTATCCCTCTAAATGTTTAATTCTTATGCGTCATTGACGATCATGTAAATACTATTTTCGCGATTATAAGAATGCTCGGTCTTGTGGAACTTTGTAAACTGGATGGGGTGGGGGGGGGGGGGGGGTGGGGGGACTGAGGTTGTTCAAAGGGAGTCTTGAAGACAAGATTCTTGTTTCTGTACCCGACTCGTGTCTCAACGACCCCTTAAAATTGAAAAATTTTGTCTCGATTGTGGAGACCCGGTTCATGGTCTATATTGTCGACAATGTGCTCTAATACGAAAGACATTGGAGGAAGTTTTTCAAGACTTCCAAGACACTTCCAAGTCATCCGATGACGATACTAACTTTGTTAATCAAGAGCCATTCATTGTCAACAACAAGGCCACGATATAATTCCTTCTCTAAGTCTTCCACAAATTAACCACAATTATTGTTACGAGTGTGGTGATTCGTTAGACGATATCTTTTGTCAACGATGTACTTGAAAGTTTGTGGAATGGTGCTTCATATGGTTACAAATTGGTCCACACGCACAAATTTAGATTATCTCTAATCCGGGTCCATGCTACAATCATAAACCCTTGATGTGATCTACAAATTTGCCAAAAGTTTGCAACAACACAATTTTTTTTGGTACATGCCAACAATGTGGTTGTAATAAATATGATGGAGTTTGTTTTTATTTATGTTGGAAATGGAAACAACAATCAATTTTCAACTCCGTACTCTTCTACGATTCTCAAGTGTTGCAAACCATCTCCAAACCCAATCCATACCTACTCTTGTGAGTTTATGTGGGAACGATTCTCATTTCGGTAGCGATTGTCCACCTCAAAGTCCGTTTGTCTACAATCAGGACCCGTGTTTCAATCAAAACTTTGATTATTTTCCACAAACTTCACCGAGTTTTCCACAAAATATTCTTGTTATTGAAGATTGTGGAGGTCCTCCATGAGACTTTTCAATGTCAAATGAATGAAGATTATTATCACGAGCAAAATTCTTGCTATGATCCTAATTCTTTCGGTTTTGACCAATTTCAACCCCCGCAATATACCGTCAATCATCCAATCTTCAATGCTCAAAATAGCCTTCTCAATTCTCAAAATGAGTTTCTCAATTCTCAAAATAAGCTTATGGAGCAAATGACATCCATGTGTGATATGGTTGGTCAATTTATACAAAAGAAGGAAGAAGAAAAGCGAATTGAAGAAGAGCAAGCGGCTAAAGATCGATATTGGAAGATTCCCGTTTGCTACGATGATGACGATGACGAAGAAAGTTCTATCCCTTTGAAAGATATTATTTCTGAACTTCCTCCGTGTGTTGCAATCACACCCGATTCACCAAAAACGAACTCTCTCATAATGGAGGATGAGCATCTTGACACTATTCCGGAAACGGAATCGGACGAATTAATAAAGTCTAGTGTCGAGGACCTTGTCCAAATCCCAAGTGAGTCCGAAGATTCTTCCGACGGTGAGTGTGATTTGCCTCCGTATGATGATTCTTCAAAGAATCATGATCTTACTTTCTCTAACCCTCTCTTCGATATCGATGAAGATTTTACCTCGAGTGATGAGTCATTTTCCGAAGAGGACGTTCCAAATAAGAATTTTAAAATTTTCTCTAATCCTCTCTTTGATCTTGATGAAGAAATCACTTCCACTAAGGTTGATCAAATTGATGATGAGGTGTTAGAAAATACCAATTCAATTCCACTGGGAATTGAATATCCTTGTTTTAATGCCGAATCCGATCTTTTAGAATCTTTGCTTCATCAAGATACTTCGATTAATGATTCTCAAAAGATCGATTCTCTTCTTGATGAGTTCGCCGGTGAACTCACTCTTCTCCACTCAATTCCACCAGGAATTGGTGATGTCAACCTTGATCCGGAGGGAGATATTTTGTTTTTGGAGAGTTTGCTTTACGATAACTCTTCTCCTCGCCCTCCGAAAGAATTTAATTTTGAAAATCCTACCGAGTCTTTCTCTCCATCTCATACCCCGGTCGAGGATAGTGACTCTATTATGGAGGAGATTGACATTTTTCTTGATGGTGATAAATCAATACCACCGGGTATTGAGAGTGATGATTTCGACTCGGAAGATGACAACAATTCTACCTTCCTTCCCGAGTTCGAATCATTTCATGTTGATTATCCCGATTCGGGAGATTCAACCATTGATGTGGTGGAAGACATCCCCGTTGATGTGCCTAATATTTTGCCCACCCATCCTGCCCTTCAATTGGATTTTGACTTCATTCCCTCTCATAATGATCTCGGATCCGATCTTGATGTTTCTTCTCCTTCCGGAGATAGAAACAAGATTTACAGTCCAGGGATATGCATTGAAGTCGAATCCACAAGATTTCTTGCTCCTCTTTCCCCCGTGATTGATACTTTACTTCCATTTTCATCCAAAAATGAAGACAAAGTTTTCAATCACGGTGTTCTTGCTTATAAGGAGAAATCTCCTCCTTCTTCACATCGGGGCTTGAAAGCTTCCAAACTGTCTCTTAATGAAAGCCCAATGTTGATTTCTAGAGACAACACTCCAAATTTGGGTGTTCGCCATCCCCATTTTTATCCCCCTTGACAAGCTCAAGTATGGGGGGATCGGGTCAAGCTCAGTGACCTTAAAGAAGCGCTTCGTGGGTGGCAACCCATGCTTACCCATTCTATCTTCTTTCTATTTGCTAATAAGTGTTTTGTGTTGTGATGAGGTTCGCCTTTTCCATTATCTCGTGTTTTGTGTTTTGTGGTTTATTGTCCAGGATTTCCCGGATTGTGATGACTCTCGTGCTCGCGGTTTTGTCCTTCATTCACTCGAGTTTCACATCCACAGCTTCATTTTAGGAATCCAATATCTAAATCTTATCGACTAACTTTTATCTTTAAGCATACTTAATAAACGGCTTAGGATTTACGTAGAGACCCTTCGTAAAACATTGAGGACACTATTTAATTCTCGTATGGGGGGATCTTCGATTTAATTGTGCCTGCAGCTGTTGTTTTCGCGTAATCCCGTTTTTACCACCAAAATTTCAAAAAAATGAAAAAAAATTTAAAAATTTCAAAAATAAAATAAGTGTTTTGTCATAATTTTGACTTTCTTGCTGGGTAGAATAAGAATAAATGTTGACTCGATCGAGCGTGTTGAGCTCTAGCTTGTTCCTTAACTTTTAGGCTAAGCGTTCGCGAATATTTGTGAAGAACGAAAAATGATAGAGTTGATTATGAGTTGGATGCTAAACAAGGATTAGTTGGAAATCTTAAGAGCTCATATGTGTAATTTATCGCTTTTTCCTCCCGTAAGCTCCTAACCGGACTAATAATACGTGCTATCTGTAAAAATTAAACTTAAATCAACAATTTTTAGATTTGAAATGTAGTCGATATCAATAATTTTAGTCTTAGTTTAAATTTATACATAAATTTTCCAAAAAGAAGTCTTTTCTATATATCGCAATATAAAGTGAAAAAAAAATGAATGATGAAAAAAAAATGAAAAATGAAAAATATAATAAGACAATTATATAAACTGTGGGCTGATAAAAGTTTACTGCCTCTTGCCGGCTCATAACCGATGTGGCAGTCTTCTAAAGAAAGCCCATAGTAAGAATAATAATCCAAGAGCAAAAAAAGTTTGCTGCATCTTGCCGGCTCACAATCGATGTTGCAGCCTTCTAAAAATTCAAGGGTTACGATTGCATCATAGTTATGTTAAGTGTGAATAAGTATGATTAATAAATATATGGAAAATCCTTTTTCTTAAATTTAAATATGCTTTTGGACTAAGACTATTTCATGATTACATTAAATAAGATATGTCTAAACGGAAAACCTAAGAGTCTTTGAAACCGAAGGTCTGTGAGTCCTGATACTAGTCTCCGTGAGGTGTCAAAAGCCCGGTCACTTAGCCGATGAGGTTGGGATGTGCCGAGACGAAAGTCCCTACATGGGATGATCTCGCCTTCAAACTCAATATTCTCGGGTGGAACGTGAAGCATAGAATTTTTGCAAAACGTTGATCCATGGTTGAAATTCGTAAGTGGCCACATTCACTTTAATAAAATAATTGTCAGGAGTGAAAAAAGTTTACAAGTTTACAAATTGAGTAGTATTAGCATCTTAATTATACTTAACGGTGATTTCGTTTAAGCTTAGTTAGAAAGGTGAAAAGTCCGGGAAAGACGAATTTTCATGTTTGGGGCATTTTAGGATTGGAAATGTCTCTGTGTTCTATGATCCCCAATGAAAAATAACGAAAAGTCGAATAAGGTAGTTAGTTGCCATTAAAATGAAAAAAAGTACAAAAAAATGAGAAAAAAAGGAAAAATACAAAAATATTAGTGGTAGTTAGTGTAAATATTTGAAATGGTAAAAACGGGGCTTTTCTAAACTATTGATTCTTTAATTCCCCTTGACGAACACTTAGCTACTTTTCGAGGTTATTAGTCGAGGGGGATTAAGAGTCTTAGTTTTCTAAGTGCTTACTTATAGCATCGCGTGAGGACACGCAATAGTTTAGTATGGGGGATTTTGGTATGTGTGTAATTACACATACCTTTTACCTAATAAAACGACCCTAAACGACTAAAAACGCACATAAAATGCCATAAATATGCTTGTTTTTGTGTTTGTACTGTGCAGGTACCGGATATTCACTAAAGGACAAAAATTGAAGCCAAACCGGACAAAACCAAGTACGGATTTGAAAAGAGCGAGAAAAACTGAGGCCAAATGTGCAAAAGGATTGAAAACGGAGCTAAACCGGACATTTCCGGATCGACTCGACAACGTTTGTGCATTTAATGAAGTCAAGACGAAGTCAAAGTCAACCCCGGGATACGGCTTTGGAAAGGGCATCGAAAACCAAACCCGAAAACCTAAATTGCCAAAAGTGGGCCCACCCGTACCCACCTAGTGGGCCCGGATCAGCCCACTATATCTAAATAAAACCTTTATTAAACCCTTAGCCCAAATCCAAATACAAAAGCCCATTCCTTTCTTTAGTTAAAAACCAAACGGCCCAAATACATTATACTGGCCCAACCCACATACCACTTAACGATCGTTTCACCCAAAACCCTTTTAACCCTTAACACTGTTAGTCCTCAAGGACTAACAATGTTAGTCAAAAAGGACTAACGGTGCAACACCAAACTAACCTCAAGGACCTACGATGAACAATAAAAGGACGAATAATGCAATAAACAAATATAGGTTGAGGGACCAGTTTTGCCATCTCACCAAACTTTAACCCATTGATATCAAAACCTATTTACCCGCCAAATTACACTGTACATCCCCTCACACACTCTGCGTGTGTTTTGTCACTGGAGCAACCAGACAAAAAACCAACTCTACTTCAAAATAAGTCACCTTCCTACTCACCGCACCTACAATAGTCTAAACACGTTGGCAATCCTAGGGATTTTAATTGGTCAAGGCGAATCAAGGGTGTGGATTAACCGGATTGGGGAGCAAGAAATATTAAGGGTTTAGATGGATACTTTGAGTCCTCTCACCAAAGAAACACAACAAACACAATTAGAAGACACTCCTTAGCCTAAATAATGGAAAGAAGACAGAAGTAGGATGGAGGATGTAAGAGTAGTGTAATATTTAGATTAGTTTAATTTTAATGTTTTATGTAAAAATTATGTCATGTTACTTTAATTCTTGTAAACCTTTATTGTTTTAATGAAAATTTAAGTTTATGCAAAAATTGTCCTTAAAATTCCTTTGAAACTGTTTCTAAGTTCTAGCTTATTTGGTTTCTTTAATCTTGTTGAAACATGTTTGGTTATGCTCATTTGTCTTGATATTAATATGGTATTCAAAAAGTTTTGGCTAAAAACAGTTTTTATAGTTTTAAAATGCTTAAAACCCTTTTAAAGGGGTGTTTGGGTAAAGTCCCAAAATGGGTCAAATGAGTACATTTTAGACTGTGGGTTATTAGGCCAGTTTCAACAGTCAATTTTAAGTTAATTAAGCAAGTTTTCAAAGTTTTTAAAAGTTAAAATTAAGTTTTGAGTTGTTTTCTAAAAGGTGTCTAAGTCTGTGATTCTTATATTTACTTAAGTTGTTTTATTTTAATAAAGCTTTTAAAGTGTTGTTCATGTTTCTTTAAGTACCCTAATGCAGTAGAATAAGAGATTTAATTTCCTATTGGTGTTTTGCACATTAGTCTATGTCTGTCATTAATCCTTATAAGTCTTTAAATGGTCATAAGTTTAGCAGTTTAAATAAGTAAGCCCCCATTAGTTGTAAGCCATGATTTTTAGTTTGCAGGCTCATTAGGAGTCCTTATTCATCTATTTTAACTTATTTTAAGTTTTCAAGGTCTTTTATTAGCTTATTTTTAGGTCTGCATTGTCCCATTTTTCAAGTAGAAATACATCACTCAGTGGGAGCTGAGTGATTCAGCCTTTTTCTCTTGCTTTTTTCTTAGTTTAGCTTATTTTCAAACTCCATTTTCTTTGTTTCTTTTTGTAGCTTATAAGCCAGGCTTTAAGATAGTATAAGCCCTTAGGCCTTAAGGATCCATCTAGTTGCTTACTTTTAAGCCCATAACTGCCCATTTTGCTGTTTTGTTTTCTTGTTTTTGCCTTAATGTTTATTTGCTTAATTTTGCTTTTCATTATGTCTTATTTGCTTATTTCTGTCCATATTTGCTTATTAGTTATAGAATGTTATATGTTCTTTGCTTAGTCCCCTTTTTCATTGCTGATTCAATTTAAAAAGTAGCATAGCAGTTTTAAGTTAAAAATAGCAGTACTAACTTTAAAGTTAGTACTGCTGAACCTTTAAGCTCATTTCTGGCTTATTCAACTTGTTTTTCTTGTTGAATTTTGTTCCTAGATGCTTATTTTATGTTGCCTTTATTTGTTTTTGCTTAATTTCCCTTTTATTTTGCTTATAAGTCTTTAAAAGTTAAAAAAATAACCTTAGTTAGTTAAGTCTTTTTAAGCATTCTGTCTGTTTCATTTTCTTTTTCCAGCTTATTCATAATGTTTCATAAAAAGTCATAGTTTATAAAATAGCTTATTTTCATGCATTCTTTCAATTTATGCAAAAAGATTTCAAAAAAAAACAGTTTACAAAAAGGGTGGCCATGGGATTCGATCCCATGAGCTCCCCCCTTTCCAAAGCCTCAACACCACACACACATACCATCTGCCCTAGGGACTTTCTCGTTTACAAGTTCTCCCTATTTATCCTTTATAGTCATTTAGCCCAATAAGCCCACCAACATTTATAAGCTTATTTTCAGCTTATTTATAAGCTCTTTTTCAAAAATCTTATTTTTCCTGCATTCTACATACATTGAAGTACTTTTTATGAATTTTTCATAATTTTCCCATTTTATTTACTATTTTTAATTAATTTTTCTTTATAAATTAATTTTTAATTCATAAAAAATTAAATTAAATTAAAAAATATATAATTCTTTTTCTTTTATCATGTAGGACCTAGGAAAAATAAATTTGCATCCATAGGGTTAATTTTGTAAGATTTAGGTTTTTAAAGCTCGGTTTTAAAGTCCCGTTCTCGTTTTTGCGTTTTAACTTTAATTGCCTTTATTTTTATGTTCCCGCAGACTCAGGATTTCCTTTTATGCCTTATTTATGCTTCCCGTAGAATTTTAAGTCATCCATTTCCTTTTTTATACTTTCCCGTAGTTTTAAGTTTTAATTTCGAGCCTATTAATGATTTTCTTGTAGATTTAAACTTTCCTTAGTTAAATTTTTATAATTTCCAGTAGGATTTTGAAAACCAATCTAATCTTTGATTATTCAAGCATCCAATTGTCAAACCATTAATGTAACCATCAATTTCACGCCTCGTTGGGAGAATGACCCGGGTAACACTTGCCCGGAATCATTTATATCATACTCGTGGGTTTGTTGACCTTTTTCCTAAAGGGTTGAGTTGGTTGACTCGCGGGGATTTTATATTTTGATAATTATTCTATACTACTTGATACTTTGACCCCTAAGAAGGCCATTGTCAATATAGTTCGCCTATTCACGTTTTAACTCTAACATATTTCACATTTTTAGGCAACAATATCTATCATATCATGGTCACTTAACATGTAGGAATCAATCTAACATCTTTAACTCACAGATTATCCACCAAAATCTTGATTCGTGTCATGTTCGACCCATATGAACACGAAAACCCACCATAATCAATATACTTCATACAAACAAGTTATATTATACTCAAATTCACTCAAACATTTATTATAGCACTTATAATCCTAAACCCACAAACTTTTTTAAGTTTTTACCCATTTTCAATAATTTTCGACATCAAGAATTGAGCAAAACACATGAATAAGTTATCCCCATTAAAAACTGGTATGGGTACAACAACTAGACCCCTAAGCAACCAAAACCCTTCTATCAATTTAACTTTTCATACACCTTTTCAAGGTGATAAGAGTTAGGTCAATTTTAGGGTTTTTCAAACATTAACTCATGAAAAGGTCAGATGTATTGTAGATTTATCATCATAATAGGTGTACCTTTAGCTTAGAACGAGAATTGAACGAGTTCTTAAAGGTTTGCAAGTTTAGCAGTTTGTGTTCGTGTGTTTAACAAGGACGGGGCAAACGGGGTGTTTATGTTTAAATCTTTTGAGATTTGGCATAAATGCCCCGTAAGGTTTAATAGCACTTCAAATTTTCTTAAAAACTTATCCTAAGGCAAGCACACAAGTTTAGCAAAAGGCAAAACTAGTCCCTAAGGTTTAGTAAACAAGAAAAATTCGCACAGTTTGCATTAATACCCCTATAAGATTAAACATATATCAAATAAATCCAGATTGAGTTGACATTTATCAACTCCCTTTTAATTATTCACCTGACGCCATCAAAACCTTTTCCGATTGACACCTTATTAATTATGAAGAAGATAATTTTGACAGTTTCTCCCCCTCAAATAAGGACCCGTTTTCTATTGAAAGAGCTGTAGTCGTTATTTGATGGATCAAAATTGTCTTAAAAATGATTTTCTGATGAATCTGAAAGATGATTATTTTATATTTTGAAAATCAACAACCAAGAAAATAAGATTTCTCTTATTTTTACACCTAAGCGCACTAATACGTACACTTACGGGTTATAAGAAGCACGGGTTGTGATGCAAAATAATCACAAGCCTTTGCATGGTTATTAAGTAGACCATGCCCAAGAATAAATTCGCGTTGAGAGGTCAAGATTCCTTTTTCAAATACTTGACTTTAAGATGATGACCGGGTTGCTATCTGAAATAATAGCAAGCCATTTTGGCATGTTTTGAAAGCTTTTGAAACTTCTGCTCGAATTTATTTACAGCCCCGTATCATTATTGAATGACATTTCTAAGACCGTAAATGTTATCGATTTTCAGAAGACATGCCAGAGATACATATTTTTATATTTTTCTTATGGTCACTATTGTACACCTCAAGTTCCGTTTATCTATCCGGAACCGTGTTACAATCAAGACTTTAATTTCCCGCAAGATTTTCATGATTTTCAACAACAATATCTTTGTTGTGAAAATTGCGGGGGTCCTCATGAAACTTACCAATGTCAACCAATGAATGAAGATTATTATCACGAGCAAAATTCTTGCTATGATCCTAATTCTTTTGGTTTTGACCAATTTTAACCCCCGCAATATACCGTCAATCATCCTATCTTCAATGATCAAAATGACCTTCTCAATTCTCAAAATGAGCTTTTCAATTCTCAAAATAAGCTTATGGAGCAATTGACATCCATGTGTGATATGGTTGGTCAATATATACAAAAGAAGGAAGAAGAAAAGCGAATTGAAGAAGAGCAAGCGGCTAAAGCTCGATATTGGAAGATTCCCGTTTGCTACGATGATGAGGAAAGTTCTATCCCTTTGAAAGATATTATTATTTATGGACTTCCTCCGTGTGTTGCAATCACACCCGATTCCCTAAAAACGGACTCCCTCATAATAGAGGATGAGCATCTTAGCACAATTCCAGAAATGGAATCAGACGAATTCATAAAGTCTAGTGTTGAGAACCTTGTCCCTACCCCAAGTGAGTCCGAGGATGCTTCCAACGGTGAGTGTGATTGGCCTCCGTATGATGATTCTTTAAAGAATCATGATCTTACTTTCTCTAACCCTCTCTTTGATATCGATGAAGATTTCACCTTGAGTGATGAGTCATTTTCCGAAGAGGGCGTTCCAAATAAGAATTTTCAAAATTTCTCTAATCCTCTCTTTGATCTTGATGAAGAAATCACTTCCACTAAGGTTGATCAAATTGATGATGAGGTGTTAGAAAATACCAATTCAATTTCACCAGGAATTGAATATCCTTGTTTTAATGCCGAATCCGATCTTTTAGAATCTTTGCTTCATCAAGATACTTCGATTAATGATTCTCAAAAGATCGATTCTCTTCTTGATGAGTTCGCCGGTGAACTCACTCTTCTCCACTCAATTCCATCGGGAATTGGTGATGTCAACCTTGATCCGGAGGGAGACATTTTATTTTTGGAGAGTTTGCTTTACGATAATTCTTCTCTCCGCCCTCCGAAAGAATTTAATTATGAAAATCCTACCGAGTCTTTCTCTCTATCTCCTATCTCGGTCGAGGATAATGACTCTCTTATGGAGGAAATTAACATTTTTCTTGATGGTGATGGATCAATACCACCGGGTATTGAGAGTGATGATTACGACTCAGAAAATGACGATAATTCTACCTCCCATCCCGAGTTCGAATCATTTCATGTTGATTATCCCAATTCAGGAGATTCAACCATTGATGTGGTGGAAGACATCCCCGTTGATGTGCCTAATATTTTGCCCACCCATCCCGCCCTTCAATTGGATTTCGACTTCATTCCCTCTCATAATGATCTCGGATCCGATCTTGATATTTCTTCTCCTTTCGGAGATAGAAACAAGATTTACGATCCAGGGATATGCATTGAAGTCGAATCCACGAGATTTCTTGCTCCTCTTTCCCCCGTGATTGATACTTTACTTCCATTTTCATCCGAAAATGAAGACAAAGTTTTCAATCACGGTGTTCTTGCTTATAAGGAGAAATCTCCTCCTTCTTCATCACATCGGGGCTTGAAAGCTTCCAAGCTGTCTCTTCATAAAAGCCCGATGTTGATTCATGGAGACAACACTCCAAATTTAGGTGTTCGTCATCCCCATTTCTATCCCCCTTGACAAGCTCAAGTATGGGGGGATCGGGTCAAGCTCAGTGACCTTAAACAAGCGCTTCGTGGGTGGCAACCCATGCTTATCCATTCTATCTTCTTTCTATTTGCTAATAAGTGTTTTGTGTTGTGATGAGGCTCGCCTTTTCCATTATCTCGTGTTTTGTGTTTTGTGGTTTATTGTCCAGGATTGTCTTGGATTTTTAAAGCCTCTCGTGCTTGTGGTTTTGTCCTTCGATCACTCTAGCTTCAAATCCTCAGCTTCATTTTGGAAATCCAATATCCTAATCTTATCGACTAACATTTATCTTTAAGCACACTTAATAAACGGCTTTAGATATATGTAGAAACCCTTCGTAAAACAATGAGGACAATGTTTAATTTTAGTATGGGAGGGATCTATCGATTTGATTGTGCCTGCAGTCGTTGTTTTCACGTAATCCTGTTTTTACCACCAATTTTTTTTTGAAAAGATGCCAAAAAATGAAAAAATTTAAAATTTTCAAAAATAAAATAAGTGTTTTGTCATAATTTTGACTTTTCTGCTTGGTAGAATAAGAATAAATTTTGACTCGATCGAGCGTGTTGAGCTCTAGCTTGTTCCTTAACTTTTAGACTAAGCGTTCGCGAATCTTCGCGAAGAACGAAAAATGATAGAGTTAATTATGAGTTAGATGCTAAACAAGGATTAATTGGAAATCTTAAGAGCTCATGTATGTAATTTGTGGCTTTTTCTCCCATAAGCTCTTAACCGGACTAATAATACGTGCTATTTTTGGAGATTAAACTTAAATCAACAATTTTTATGTAGTTAATAGCAAAAATTTTAGTCTTAGTTCAAATTTATACTTAAATTTTTCAAAAAGAAGTCTTCTATATATCGTGAAATGAAGTTAAAAATATAAAACAAAATAAAATTATTTATATATATATATATATACTATATATTATATATTATATATTATATACTATATAATATATATATATATAATAGTATAATAATAAATTATAAAACTGTGGGCTCGATTAATGTTTGCTGCATCTTGCCGGCTCACATCCGGTGTTGAAGCTCTTCTAAAGAAAGGCCCATAGTAAGAATAATAATTCGAAGACTGATAAAAGTTTGCATGTATTCTTGCATCTTGCCGGCTCACAACCGATGTTGCAGCCTTCTAAAAGGTCGAGGGTTACAATTGCATCATGGTTATGTTTAATATTAAGTGTGAATTAATAAATGTAAGATCTCTTTTTGTTAAATTTAAATATGCTTTTGAACTTAGACTATTTCATTTTAAGTTTTTTTTAATAAGCTATGTATATACGGGGAGCCTGAGAGTTTTTGAAACCAAAGATCCGTGAGTCCCGATACTAGTCTCTGTGGGGTGTCAAAAGCCTGGTCACTTAGCCGCAAGGTTGGGATGTGCCGAGACGAAAGTCGCTACATGGGATGATCTCGCCTTGAAACACATTATTCTCGGGTGGAACGTGAAGCATAGAGTTTTGCAAAACGTTGATCCATGGTTGAAATTCGAAATAGCACATTCACCTAATATATAATAACTGTCAGGAGTGAAAAGTTCACAAGTTGCAAATATGAGTAGTGTTAGCATCTTAACTTATATTTAACACTACTCACCGTTAAATATAAGTTATAAAAGTTAGGAAAAGTTAGGAACGATGAATTTATCCTTTTTGGGGCATTTTAGGATTGAAAATTTTCTTGTTCTATGATCCCTAAGAGTTATAAAATAACGAAAGTCAAACATGATAGTTAGAAAAAGAAAAGGAAAAATACAAAAATATTAGTGGTAGTTAGTGTAAATATAAAAAATGGTAAAAATGGGGCTTTTCGAAGCTTTAGATTCTTTATTTCCCCTTGATGAACACTTAGCTACTTTTCGAAGTTATTAGTCGAGGGGGATCGAGATTCTTAGTTTTCTAAGTGCTTACTTGTAGCATTGCGTGAGGACACGCAATAGTTTAGTATGGGGGATTTTGATATGTGTGTAATTACACATACCTTTTACTCAATAAAACGACCCTAAACGACCAAAAACGCACACAAAATGCCATAAATATGCTTGTTTTTGTGTTTGTACTGTGCAGGTACCGGATATTTCACTAAAGGACAAAAACAAAACCAAGCACGGATTTGAAAAGAGCGTGAAAAACCGAGGCCAAAGGTACAAAAGGATTGAAAACGGAGCTAAAACGGACATTTTCGGATCGACTTGACAACGTTTGTGCATTTAATAAAGTCAAGACGAAGTCAAAGTCAACCCCGGGATACGACATTGGAAAGAGCATTGAAAACCGAACTCGAAAACCTAAATTATCAAAAGTGGGCCCACCCATACCCACCTAGTGGTCAGCCCACTACCCATTTATAATAACCCTTTTAAACCTTAAAAAGTCCAATTCATTTAAGCCCATACCCTTTGTATTTAATTAAACCAAACGACCCAAAAAGTTTAAACCTGGCCCAACCCTTTAATGGTGTAACCAATAAGCCTCTTATATCCTTACACCGTTAGTCCTTAAAGGACTAACGTTGTTAGTCCAAAAGGACTAACGGTGCAACACTCAATCAACTCCAAGGACCCAAGATGAAAGTTACAAGGACGATTCATGTAATAAGCTAACACACTTTAAGGGGCCAAAATTGTCATAACACCAAACCATTCCCCTGCACCAAAACTAACATAAAAACCCTTTTTTCCCGCCAAGGGGTTACTGTTTATCCCCTTCACACGTTTTGTGTGTTTTACTCTGCAATAAACAGACAAAAACCTTAACCCCCTTCACCCCATGACAAAAACAACTCAACCCCACCCCCTTAACCTTTTATCCATGTTGGCAATCCCTTAATTTTCTATTGGGCAGAATATGAAGACAAAAATTTTAAGGGTTTGGATCAATTGGATTGGGGGCCAAGGAAATTGAAGGGCTAGGATCATGGTTTGAGCTCTCTCACAGCAAAAACACAACAAGCACACTATCAAGAGCAATGGACAGCTATATAAAGAAAGAAGAAGACAAAGATGAGTAGTATGTAGGAGTAGTTTTAGCTTAGTTTAGTTTTTTTTAAATGTCTTTAATTTATGTTTTTTAATTCTGTCTTTTAAACTTAAGCCATTGTAATCTTTCAATCTTAATGAAATTTCCAGTTTTAATATTTTTCTTAAAATTTGTCTTTAAAATGCTCAAAACTGCTTATTTGCTTGCTTAGCTTACTAGTTCTTATTTTCTTTGAAAACTTGTACTTTTATGTGTTCTTAAGTTACTCAACATCTGGTTCTCTCAAATTTATGATTAATAAAATTTTTGTAGTTATAAAATGTGCAAAACCCTCATAAAGGAGTGTTTAGGGTAAGGGTACAAAATGGGTCAAAATGGTATAAACCTGATTTTGGTTACTTGGTTAGATTTCATAAGCTCTAAATAAACCTTTAGGTCTGTTTTCTTAAGTTTTTAGGGTTTAAAACCTAATCTTAAGGTTTAGTCTACCAGTTGCTAAAATCTGTTAGTTGGTAGTTTCTACAATCTACTTATTTGGTAGATTTAGTTTAAGTAACATTTTAGTTGTTAAGTAAGTGTTCTTTATGGGTCGCTAGTGCATTAGAACGGATAACTTTAGCCCTGCATTTACCATTTGAGGTTTAGTACAAATCTGTCCAAGCCCCCTTTCCTCAGCTTTATAGTAAACTTTAGATTTCAAATTCAGGTTAGCTAATTATAGTTTTAAGCTTTAAAATTGCTTGCATAAGCTCATTAGGTATCCTTCTTTATCTGTTTAAGCTTATTATAGGTTTTAAAGATCTTTTTCTAGCTTAAAAATAGGCCTGCCATAAGCATTTTGTCTTTTCAAAAACATAATTCAGCATATGCTGAGTAAAACAGCATCTTTCATAAGACCTTTTCATGGCTTATTTGGATTTCAAATTTGTTTTTTATTGCTGATTATTGTAGCCCTTAAGCTAAGGTTTAAGGACATATAAGCCCCATAGCCATAAGGATCCATTTATGTGCTTAAAAATAAGCTCAAAAATGACCCATTGGGCTGTTTGGCTTATATGTTTGGCCTTTTTGCTTATTAGCTTTTCTGTGTTTATGTGCTTGTTTTCTTTGTTTAATGTTGTTCACAAATGCTTTTTAGATGTAACTTGATATCTGTCTATGCTTATTTCCCTTTACCTATTGCTTATTAGTCCTAGAATAAGCCAACATTTAAGCCTTAGTTTCCTTAAGTGTTATTTAGCATTCTGTCTCATTTTCAGCTCTTTTCCCAGCTTATTATAATGTTTTCACAAAATGTTCTAGTTATAAAAAATGCTTATTTTAAGGCGCTTATTAAGTTTGTGTAAAAAGATTTAAAAAAAATGTTTTCAAAAAGGGAAGGTATGGGGGTCGAACCCATGACCTCCCCCTTAGATAGCAAGCACCTCACACACGCACACACAAACCACTCTGCCCTTGGGTCTTTTTTCTTTCATAGTTTGTTACATTTATTATTTAAACCTTATTTGTAGTTTTGCTTATGTTTGCTTATTTGCTTATTCTCTGCTTATTGCTTCAGCCTTTTGCCAATTTCTTATTTTTCTTGCATTCCTTATAGTTTAAACTATTTTCTGTATTTTTTTAGATTTTTAATAAATAGTTTAGTATTTTTAATCAAATTTTCTTTTTAAAACTGTTTTTAATTCATAAAAAATTAAATAAAAGTAAAAAAAAATAATTCTTTTCTTTAAATTTTCTTTTATCATGTAGGACTTAGGAAAATTAAAATTGCATCCGTAGGGTTATTTTAGCAAATTTTGGTTTTCTAAAGAACGGGTTTAAAGTCCTATTCTCGTTCTCGTGTTTTATCTTTAATTGTTTTTAACTACATGCTCCCGTAGACATAGGTTTTCCTTTTATTTGCCTTTTTATGCTTTCCCGTAGTTTTATGTTTAATTTCCCGTGCCTTTGCTTGTTTTTCCCGTTGTTTTTAAGTTTTCCCGTTGCCTTTTATGATTTTCCCGTAGATTTAGAAAACCCAATCAATTTTTGATCATTCAAGCATCCGATAGTCAAACCATTAACGTTGCCGTCAATTTCACGCCTCGTTGGGGATAAACGACCCAGGAATCGCATGCTTCCCGGTTTACTACAATTGATTTTGATTGATATTTTTGATTCTTATTATATATTATATTATATATTTAATATATAGTAAAGGGTTGAATTTATCATCGTCACACGCCCTCGAGCTTTATCAGCCATAAGCTGGATGTAATCTTCCATCATGATGTTGGGGTCGTCCATTTCCTGTAATGAATTTGCTACGAAGAAAAAGGTTAAATGGACTAATATGCCGTATTCAGTAATCTGAATACGCCGTATTGATGATAGAGTCGAATACGCTGTATTGGTTTAGAAAAAAATTATACGCTGTATCCAATAAATTGAATACGCCGTATTGAGTATTTGACTCAGAATTTACATCAGGCAGTAACAATGCACACAAACACATAATATGCAAAATATACAATGCAGGAATTTTTTTTAGAACGGCAAGTTAGTTGTTAGTGATTCAAGCTCACCGTGACATCTAATTTAAACACACAGATATGCAATACAAGCAAAATTAAATTAATTAGATTACACTAAGATAAATTAATGGTTAGAAATACTAATAAGAATAAAGATTAAACAATTCACTCCCTGGCAACGACGCAAAAAACTTGATGTGTCGTTGTGCGGTTGTAATTTATGATTGATCAAGTTTTACATTTATATTTAGCCGACAAACCAGAAAACAACACTCTAACGGGCAGTGTACCCAATCAAGAAGTAGCTTTGCGGTAAGTAGGGTGTCGAACACTAAGAGCGAACGTTAACCTAATATTCTATCAGTATTTTAATCTATCTAGATTAGTCTAATTACTTGTTAAACCTATGCTGTACATATTTACTAGTGGTAAATGGGGATTTTCAGCCTAAGAGACTGGCACAGGTTTAGAGGTGACAAATATTAATTCTAAACACAATAAACACGAAATCAAGTAATCACAAGATAAAGGAGCGGTACAAGCCAAATAATAGAAAACTGTATTAACCATGTAAGATCCGATTAAATGTTGATTTGTTTGTTTAGTGCAATGGCTACTTATTTCGAGGAGACATATCATTCTTAAGACTTAGGCGGCACTTCTTCCTAAGACCTAGATACGAACAATCCTGTCACGATTAACGCATCTGTATAAAGCATCCATTAGTGTAATTATAATCTATCATAGGGAATTAAAGCAGTGGTGATCCTGTTAATACCCTAGCCCATCGGGTCTTTACCCACTAATTGCTTGATGTTGTTTTATATACCGGTAGTCTACCACGCAAATCAATACCAATTAATTAATGAACAATACTGATTGAAACAATATCGGGTCACCTGTCGGTCCAACTAAGCTCATAATCAAAGGGTAAGGACAGGGTGTCATTTGTGATCCTATTAGTCTGGGTATACAAAACACAACATGGAGAGCTATCCCAGCATCTAGATTACTGGTTAAGTCTCACTAGACCCAGTTGAATGATAGGTCGCATGTACAAGCACATAAACAAGTATAAGGCGATAAACATAATTAAACAACAACGATAAATTAAGCAAGCCTGATTAAAACAAACCAAACATTATAATCTTCATTAACATGGCTAATACCCGAGGGTATTAGTCTACAATCATTGTAATTTTACAAGCGTGATCAAACAATTTAAGAATCGAATGATTAAGAAAGTAAAAATTACACGATGTCTCCTATGGAATTATGAATGGTGCTCCTTGGCTGCTCCTTTTCTCTTGGAAAACTCGACTTCAGAGTGTATGGTATGAAGAATATAATTTTTGCACACTGAAACTCGTTTTTGAGTCTCGTATTTATAGTGTCTGAAAAATGCCTCGATACGCGTATGGAGAGAGGTGAATACGACGTATAAGGTTAATTTCCTTGGAGTTCGAGATAAGTTCAAATCATTCAAAATTAATTGCCATCAATCACATTAACTACAGATCTTTAACTGACGACCAGCTGGTGCATACGGCGTATAGGTAAACAGTGATAGGCCGAATCAGGAATTGATCTTTATGCATATTCTTGTGATGAGCTGGCGCTGATATACCGTATCTTCTTTGCTGGATATGACGTATGGTAGCAGATATGAGCTTTCTTTCAAATGTCTTCGTTTTAGCTCCACAATTGCGCCTTTTACCTTCGACATCACAAATTACTCCATAATTACTGCAATTATAAACTTTAAGCAATTAAGTACCAATATCTTGCAATAATTAAATAAAAGTGGGTAAAATGTATGGGATAAATGATAGTAAAATGCGACGTTATTTGATGATATTAAATATCCCCCCACTCGAATCCTACTTGTCCTCAAGTAGACTTTAGAAAGGTTTTGAAAATGTATCATGTCACACCCTGACAATGGCGGAAACTCGGGAATGCAACATAATGATCAATAATAACACAAGATACAAAATAGATAAAACTACATTGCATAAACTTCAAGTGCTATGAAGACCATCAACCTCGAACAACCTCGAGTGATGTCCCAAATCGCAACTAAAATCCACAATCTTTTACAATTATTCAAATGCCCTTACAAGGGTCCATAATCCAAACTTATTCTGAAACATCAAATTTCTAGAACCAAACAACAAGCAAGCAAGACTTCAAACAAAATTCCACTCGGGATACTTCTAAGTCTGCTATAACAATCACCAAACTACTCTTCTTTCACTTCACCTAAAAATGATACTCGAAAACGTCAACAATAATGTTGGTAAGCTCGTAGGTTTGACCTTAAACCCAAAAGCTGTGCCAATATTTCAACAGTGGACAATAGTGCTATATGACAGTGAATATATGCAAACGACCTTAGCATCACAGCTAATCAATAACCATATGTCACTTACGCACCTAAAGGGCCTACAAGCTGGAGCACTAAATTAGGGCATGACCACACACAAACCTGGGTAGGCGTACCCACCCGCTCCAATAATCACACAAATATTGGGTAGGCGTACCCATCCGATCAAACAATCATGCAAATATTGGGATAGGTGTACCCCTCCGATCCAAACATCATTCAACACAAAATATTCACATAGCAGTCATAAGCAAGTAACTTGTCCCAAAAACAAAACCACATTTCGCACAGATCAATTCACAACATTTCAAAACACATATGAGTATCATTTTCCCCCAACAGAAAAGCCAGTAAAAAGTGGGGCTACGAGAACTCACCTCAAGCAAGTCTTTAGCAACCAAATCTTAATCACACAACAAATGCAACGACGCCCGCACACGACCTAGTCCAGTTAATGTCCCAATTTAATCACCAATTTCCAAAACAATCTTCACGTTTGATGCATAGAGTTTAGACGTGTTGTACAATTACCCAAAACAATTTAGTGGTGTGATGGTTGACGACATAACTCCACAATAAAATCAATCTCATTACTTGGTAATACATACTTATATTATTTAAGGAAACTAGATAAGTAATATAAATAAATATTTATAATTCATAATTATAAATATATCTCGACAAGTCCATTCGGTAACCTTAGTCACTCCAAAATAATCATAATACGGTTGTAAATGAAACGTTTTCTCATAATAAACATATCCAAGAAGTTTTGAGAAAAATTATATTTTTCGTTTAGTGAATTTATTAAATAAATTAATAATTAAACAATATTTTATTATTTAAAATCAAAATTCATGTTTTTAGGAGAATTTCTAAGTATAAACTTTATACGAAATCTTGACATGACCTGTACGCTCATACAACATTTTCCAAGGTTTCAAACCTTATTTTTCAACATTTTTCACAAATTCGGCACTTTTCGACAAAATTCCAAAAATCTCAATCTTTAACATTTACTAAACGTTTTTTCCCAAAATATCGTTCAATATCACTTCGTAAACACATTTTCACTTTCAAAGGTTCATCAAAACTCTCATAACGACTAAATATCGCTTATTGGGCTTTAAGGCCAATAAAGGTCCATTAAGACATTTATAAGTCCAAAATACGATCCAAGTCCAAAATCAAAGTTCATTTACATACATAAGCATATACTAATAAGTAGAAAATAATTCGGACCACAATAAGCCCTCCCATTAAGCCACGACTTAAATGGACTTATTGGGCCGTGAGCCCATATGCTCCAAAATACGTATATTAAGCTTAAACATAAGCTATCAAGCTATGTATCTCCTTTGGTTACTACCATAAGCCTAAATAATAGTTCACAACATACACCATAACACAAAAATAATCAAAATCACTTTCCTGGTGACTTTGGGAAAATAACGTGGCATATAAGCCCACAATAAGCCAAGAAATAGCTTTAAAATAAGCCCGAATAAGCTATTCAAGCTACTATAAAAATAAGCTATCTAGCAACATATATTATTCAACCATCACGACCACAACATCAAAACTACAAAAAAACCCCTTTTTCCTTTTTAAATCCAACGAACCAAACACCCTCTTTTTATTCATTTCGCTTCCAAAAATCGATTTTCACAACGATCAACTTGTACAACTAACATCTATGCATCAAGATAAACCCAAAAGGACAAACGAAAATTAAATTTGAAAACTTACAAGAAAATCTTCAAATTTGTAGACTTCGACACGAACCGGACAACCTAAACATTGTTTAAATGAATACCCGGACACTAGAATCAACCCCAGATATTTATGTCTTCATGTTTTCTTGATCAAAGTTCAAATATATATTATGTGTGTGTGTGGAGTTCAGACGTAGAGAGAGCACACACCAAAGTGTGTGTGTTTTATTTTTTTTGAAAATGATAAGGATAAAAATAAACTAGTGGAAGGAATATATTGATACACACTTTAGACAACCTTGATAAAAACTAGCCTTCTTGTTCCCTCTTGACCATTTGACCGGCCATGGGATCCTAGGGGTCTCGGGTCTTTCTTTTTGTATCAGGATCACTTAAATACTAGTAAAACTCAACCGTAAAATTTACCCCAAAGTTAATTAGGATTTTTATTCACTTTAAAAATACTTTTCCATTAACCCAGAGTATTCACACGATATATTTTCACTTTAAACCCTTTCAAAACTCATTTGGACATCAACGGACATGTCAGACTCGTTTTTCGGCATTTCTTAAAATTCACGAGTCAAACCACCCGGAATACAAATAACACAATAATACCTTCCAAAAGGGATTATTAATCACAATAAACCGCAATTCATCATAATACTCATAAAATCACCACCGTCAACACGATACAAAAATCTGGATAAACTGACAAAAGTCAAATAGTCAAAGGATTATAAATGAAATATTCAGAACACAAAAAGGGCAAAGGTTACATTCTACCCCCTTAAAAGAATTTTATCCCCGAAATTCAACTACAAACATCACTAAACAAATGCGGGTACTTCAATTTCATCTGATTTTCACGTTCCCATGTGAATTCAGGGCCACGTTTCGAATAACACCGAACCTTGACGATGGCAATCCTACTACGCTTCAACTTCTTAAACCCCCTTTCCAAAATTTCTACAGGCTCTTCCATAAAATTCAACTTAGCATCAACTTGAATTTCATCCAAAGGCACTTGCAGTGTTGGATCAGCCAAACACTTCTTAAGGTTCGACACGTGAAACGTGTCATGAACACCATTCAATTCCTCAGGCAAATCTAACCGATAGCCCACAGGGCCTACCTTTTCGATAATCTCAAAAGGTCAATCTAGGTGTTAACTTCCCTTTCTTCTCAAAGCGTACCATACCTTTCCAAGGCGATACTTTGAGCAAGACATAGTCACCTACACTAAACTCTAGAGGCTTCCTCCTTTTATCAGCATAACTTTTCTGACGATCACGCGCAGCCTTAAGTCTATCCTTAATCTGTGAGATCTTCTCAGTAGTCTCTTGCACTAACTCAGGTCCTATCAACTGACCTTCTCCAACCTCAGCCCACATAATTGGCGAACGACACTTTCTACCATACAATGCCTCAAACGGAGCACATCTCACACTAGAATGATAACTATTGTTATACGAAAACTCAACCAACGGAAGATGAACATCCCAACTTCCTCCGAAGTCTAGGACGCACGCTCTAAGCATGTCTTCCAAAGTCTAAATAGTACGCTCACTCTGACCATCGGTATGAGGGTGATAAGCCGTACTCCTATCTAAACGAGTTCCTAATGCCTCTTGTATTGACTGACAAAACCTTGATGTGAAACGACTATCACGATCCGATATAATCGAGATTGGTACACCATGTCTAGCAACTATCTCATTTAAATACAATCTAGCCAACCTTTCCATCTTATAATCCTCATGCATAGGTAGAAAATGAGCAGACTTAGTCAATCGGTCCACAATGACCCAGATTGTGTCATGCCCACTACTAGTCCTAGGCAACTTAGTCACAAAATCCATAGCTATCCCTTCCTATTTCCATACGGGAATCTCAGGTTGCTGGAGCAAGCCAGATGGCCTTTGATGCTCAGCCTTAACCTTCAAACAAGTTAAACACTTACTAACATACTCAGCTATATCCTTTTTCATTCCAGGCCACCAATACCTATCTCTCAAATCATAATACATCTTATCAGCTCTTGGGTGTACAGAGTACTTTAACTTATGGGCTTCATCCATTATCAATGTTCTCACCTCACCCTTCAAAGGTACCCATATTCGATCCAGGTAGTACAAAGTTCCATCACTTCTCTGTTCTATCATCTTAACTAAACATTTCTGCAATACTGCAAACTCATCCACAGCCTCCTTCTGAGCCGCCAGTATCCTATCCTTGATACTCGACTGAAGGATCATATTCATAGCTCTAACTCTCTTAGGCTTTACTCTTTTCTTTCCTACTTTGGCTCATCCAACCACATTGCTCTTACCAGGGATGGTAGCATATTTTCACAGTCATAATCACTAAACAACTCTATCCAGCGACGCTATCGCATATTCAACTCTTTCTGACTAAAGATATGTTGAAGACTCTTATGGTCCATATTAATGACACTCTTTTTCCCATACAGATAATGTCTCCAGATCTTAAGTGCAAACACAACCGCACCCAACTCTAAATCATGGGTAGTATAATTCTGCTCATGAATTTTCAACTGCCTAGACGCATAGGCTATCACTTTACCTATTTGCATTAACCCATAGCCTTGTCCTATCTCGGGACGCGTCACAATTATTATCCACAAAGTCTTCTGGTCCATCGGGGAGAGCTAAAACAGGCGCATTACACAACTTATCCTTCAAGGTTTGAAATGCCAATTCCTGTTCCTCACCCCAATCGAAAGTCTTACTCTTCTGAGTCAGATAATACTAGAGATTGGCTATCTTAGGAGGAAGTGTTCACTGAACTACGGTAATACCAGCAATCCTAGGATTGAACGAAACCTCAGTTAGTGTTCCAGGGCTTTCCAATCTTAATAGCTTCAATCTTACTAGGGTCAAGATGAATTCCATTACAATTATCGCATGCCCAAGAAAACGCACTTCTCTTTGCATATATTCACACATAGACCTTGATTATCTTTGTGTTTATTTGCCTATTAGGTTTAGTACCCAATCATATTCACATCCTGGTCATATTTAAACATAATTCATCAATCGTCTTTCGATATTCCATTCTAGCCTCGTTGGGACATAACGACCCGGGAACACCCTATACTGCTTCCGGTTTTCTTGATCTTGCGGATTCTGATCCCTTGTTGTATATTTATATTTTCTTATTGATATATAAGAAGAGGTATGAGTTCGCGCCGACCAATCATCCTCATGCACTCTCAGCTGATGGTATCCAGACCTAAGATCTATCTTTGAGAAAAACTACGACCCTTACAGTTGATCAAATAGATCATCAATTCTAGGAAGTGGATAACAATTCTTAACAGTCAACTTGTTCAATTCTCTATAATCAATGCACATCCTAAAAGAACCATCCTTTTTCTTAACAAACAATATCGGCGCTCCCCAAGGCGACGAACTTGGTCGAATGAAACCTTTGTCTTGGAGTTCCTTGAGTTGTCCAGACAACTCCTCCAATTCAGAAGGTGCCAAACGATAGGGAGACTTGGCTATCGACGTTGCTCCATGGATTAACTCAATTTAAAACTCAATTTCCCAAATAGGCGGTAATCCAGATAGGTCATCCGGGAATACCTCAGGAAAATCTCTAACCACATCAATTTCTTCTTGTTTCCTTTCGTTATCCTTAGCACTCATCAAGAGTCTCGATTTCTCTTCTGGTCTCTCTCATAATACTCTAAGCACCTTGCCATCCGGTAGTGGTATCCTCACTACCTTCTCATGGCAAATTATTTCAGCCTTATAATTAGACAACCAGTCCATACCTATAATCACATCAAAACTCCCATGCCCAAAAGGTATCAAATCGATGTCAAAGACATGACCCTCGATTTCTAGTTTACAACCCTTAATAACCTTATCAATCTCTACTAGCTGCCCGCTAGCTATCTCAATCTCATATCTAAAACCTAAGTCGCTGGGTTCTAAGCCTAACAGAGGTATAAAAGTAGTAGAAACAAAACTATAGTCGGCACCAGAGTCAAATAAGGTAGTGACAAAATGATTGTTCAAAGTAAACGTACCCGTCACAATGTTCAGGTCTTGGAGAGCTTCCTCTGCTCCCAACATGAATGCCCTACCCCTAGCCTAGTTCCCTTGGTTTCCATGACCTTGGCCCCCGTTATTAGCAGCAACTTAGTTTCGATGATTTCCTTCCAGTTCTTGTGCTCTATTCAATCTAGGACAAGCTGACCTGACATGGTCGGTACTACCACACTCATAACATGCTCTAATAGTTGGGTTTATAGCATTGATAGGATTCACATTCCTTGGCACACCTCTACAATCCTTTGCCAAATGACCCGGGCGGTTATAATTAAAGCATGTGCAGCAAGGCCCTCCGGATGCATGGTAGGAGTTGCAGATGGTACACTTGGGCCAAGTACCTATATTCTCTCTTCCTACAGGGTTTATAGTAGTAGCAAAAACATTCCCAGTCCTAGTCCTCTTATTATCATCCCTACCATTCTTATCCTTGCTAGTTTCCCCCACATTTCCTCTTTTCTCAACTTTCTTAATTGATCCATTTCTCACAGCCTCATCGGTCAGTGCACCAGAAATCTGCACAGCCTTTTGCATAGTCTTTGGCTCTGTTGCTGCCACCATCCTATGAATTTGTGAAGCAAGGCCATACACATACCTCTTAATCATCCTACTCTCCGGGGTTACCAAATACAGGACTAACCTCGCTAACTCATGAAACCTATCAGTATACGCAGCATGGCCAGCCCCGACCATGGCGTGATTCCACAATTCAGATTCCAACTTTTGCATCTCATGACTAAGACAAGACTCTTGTATCATCATAAACTTAAAGTCATTCCATGACATACTAACAGCAACTTCCCGGCTTAGCGTGCGGATCTGAGAGTTCCACCACATTAATGCCTTACCCACAAATGAACCAGCAATGTATTTTACTTTTTGGTCATTACTACAACCACTCATATCCTGTACGTTCTCCATTTTCTCGATCCAACGAGTAAGAACTACAACACCTCCCTTACCATCATATTCCTTAGGGTTACAAGCTAAGAACTCCTTATATGAACAACCTACTTGGTTGTCATTCACTAACACATTCCCAATGTTCTCCTGAATGTTCTCATTAACCACATTACCATTCTGATTTCCTATATTTCCTCGATTACTAACCTGAGCTAGCATGGCGAGTAAGAGGTTCTGTAATTGTTGGGTAATGATTGTTGAGAAGTCGGGTGCACCCCCATTAGCTCCCTTTACATTCCCATTGACTCCCTCTACACCCCCATTAGCTCCCAAACCCTGGTCATTACCTTGACCATTTAAATCCTCAACACGCTCATCATTACCTTTCCTAGGTCTTTTACCCCTTCCACCTCTACCAACCCGTACACCCATTCCCCCTCCTAATGATTCGGCAGCAGGCCGGCCAGCACTTCGGGTCCTCATCCTTGGCGGCATTATCTATACGAGGGAGAACATGGGCAACGTTAGGTAAGTGGGAAGACTCGCATATATATATAGAATATATTACTATATATAACTAGATATATACATAACTCCACCCTATGGTGTCCACATCGATTTGTGTGAACAACATTATCAAGTATGAGTGAGTTATGATACGCTTATAACTATGTTGGCCACCGTACTTATATTCGCACCCTTTCCCAGTCATATTCAATATTGAGCTCACACATTTCAATGACTGACATAACTAAAGCACCCAACCGCGAACACATAAAAGTAAACAAAAGCAGAACACCGCGCACATAGATCCTATACGCAAATAAACGACGGGTCTTAGGTTATAGTCTAGGCCAATCCACCTAGTTCTCTATAACCTTGGCTCTGATTACCAATCTGTCACACCCCGACAATGGCGGAAACTCAAGAATGCAACATAATGATCAATCATAACACAAAATACAAAATAGAGAAAACTACATTGCATAAACTTCAAGTACTATGAAGACCATCAACCTCGAACAACCATGAGTGATGTCCCAAATCGCAACTAAAATCCACAATCTCTTACAATTATTCAAATGCCCTCACAGGGGTCCATAATCCAAACTTAGTCCGAAACATCTAATTTCTAGAACTAAACAACAAGCAAGCAAGACTTCAAACGAAATTCCACTCGGGATACTTCTAAGTCTGCTATAACAATCACCAAACTACTCTTCTTTCACTTCATCTGAAAATGACACTAAAAAACGTCAACAATAATGTTGGTGAGCTCGTTGGTTTGACCTTAAACCTAAAAGCTGTGCCAATATTTTAACAGTGGACAATAGTGCTATATGACAGTGAATATATGCAAACGACCTTAGCATCACAGCTAATCAATAACTATATGTCACTTATGCACCTAAAGGGCCTACCAGCTGGAGCACTAAATTAGGGCAGGACCACACATAAACCTGGTTAGGCGTACCCATCTGCTCCAATAATCACACAAATACTAGGTAGGCGTACCCATCCGATCTAAACAATCATGCAAATACTGGGATAGGCGTACCCTTCCGATCCAAACAATCATTCAGCACATAATATTTACATAGCAGTCATAAGCACATAACTTGTCCAAAAAACAAAACCACATTTCGCATAGATCAATTCAAAACATTTCAAAACACATTTGAGTATCATTTTCCCCCAACAGAAAAACCAGTAAAAAGTGAGGCTACGAGAACTCACCTCAAGCAAATCTTTAGCAACCAAATCTCAATCACACAGCAAATGCAACGACGCCCGCATACGACCTAGTCCAGTTAATGTCCTAATTTAATCACCAATTTCCAAAACAATCTTCACGTTTGATGCATAGAGTTTAGACGCGTTATACAATTACCCAAAACAATTTAGTGGTGTGATGGTTGACGACATAACTCCACAATCATATCAATCTCATTACTTGGTGATGACATCAAATAACGTCTATTTTATAGCATCATTTATCCCATGTTATTAACCCATTTTGTATAGTTATTGCCATAAATTTAAAATCTAACTCGACAAGGTTCCATCATAAACTTCCTTCACATCAAAATTAATCATAATACGGTTAAAAATGAACGTTTACTCCATACTAAACACATTGAGAGAAGTTTTTGAGAAAAATTATATTTTTGGTCTTTTAGTGAATTTATTAAATAAATAAATAATTAAATAATATTTTATTATTTAAAAATAAAAAATCATGTTTTTAGGAAAATTTCTAAGTATAAACTTTTTACGAAATTTTGACATGACCCGTACGCTCAAACAACGTTTTCCAATGTTTCAAACCTTATTTTCAACACTTTTATCAACTTCGACACTTTTTTCGACAAAATTTTAAATCTCAATTTTAACGTTTACTAAAACGTTTTTCCCAAAATATCATTCCATATCACTTCGTAAACACATTTTCACTTTTAAAAGTCCATCAAAACTCTCATAACGACTAAATATCACTTATTGGGCTTTAAGGCCCAACAAGAGTCCATTAAGACATTTATAAGTCTAAAATACAATCCAAGTCCAAAATCAAGGTACATTTACATATATAATTATATACTTATATGTAAAAAATAATCTGGACCATCATAAGCCCTCCCATTAAGCCATGACTTAAATATACTTATTGGGTCGTGAGTCAAATAGCTCAAAAATATGTATATTAAGCTTGAAAATAAGCTAATAAGCTACGTATCGCATTTGATTACTACCATAAGCCTCAAAAATAGTCCGCAACATACGCCATAACACAAAAATAATCAAAATCACTTTCTTAGTAAATTTGGGAAGTTTTTGTGGCATATAAGCCCAAAATAAGCCAAGAAATAGCTTAAAAATAAGTCCGAATAAGTTATACAAGCTACTTTAAAACATAAGCTATCTAGCAATATATATTATTCAACCATCACGACCACAATATCAAAACTACAAAATCCATGTTCTTTCTTTTTTATATTACACGAACCAAACACCCCTTTAATCATCCGTTTCGCTTCCAAAAATTGATTTTCACAACGACAAACTTGTACAACTAACATCTATGCATCAAAACAAACCCAAGAGGACAAACAAAATTTAAATTTGAAAACTTACAAGAAAATCTCTAAAAAAGTATATTTCGACACGAACTGAACAACCCAAACGTTGTTTTAATGAACACTGACTACGCGCAAACTACTCCTTTATATATAGATAAACATATACATATATAAACATATAACAAGGCTCAGAATTCGCGAGATCAATGAATCCGGAAGCAGTATAGAGTGTTCCCGGGTCGTTATGTCCCAACGAGGCTTGAATGGAAAATCGAGTTACGGATTGATGATTGATGTTTGAATATGACAAGGAATGATTGGGCACTAACACTGATAAGCAAATGCACATAAAAATAAGCAAAGAAAATAAGCTGGAACAAGCATAAAAGCTAGAAATGGTAAAAACACTTAAAACTTTTACACTAAGACACAAATGGGCTCAAATAAGCTTAAGACAAACCCAAATAAGCTAAACCAACTCTAAATAAGCAAATTCAAAAAGCAATTAAGCTAAATTAAGCACGAAAAACTCAGCAGTACTAACAACAGTACTAACAGTATTAACTATCAGTACTAACTTGGAGTTAGTACTGCTAGTATTAAAAGTTTAGAACTGCTAAGCTTTACAAAACACTAATGAAATAAAAATCAAGCAAATAAGCTAAAACAGATATTTAACTATCCTAATAAGCACTCAGCATAAGAAAAAGCAACTAATAAACTATAATGTGGCAAATAACTATAAAGCACAAACTGATAAACAACTTAAAATTACTATGAAAAGGCAAATAAGCTAAAGTAAGTTCTGCTAAAGACAGCAGGCCAAACTGACTTAATCTACTCTAAAAAGCTAAGCAAATCTTAAACAAGCAGAAATAATAAGCTAATCAGCAAGAATGAACCAACAGTACTAACAGTTTTAACTAACAGTACTAACTTGGAGTTAGTACTGCTACCTTTGAGTTAGTACTGCTACCTTTGGAATCCAAGAAAATGAACCAGCAGTACTAACTTGGAGTTAGTATTGCTTGTTCTAAACACCCTCTAAAGTTTTCAAAAATCATTTTTCTTTTCAGACTGATTAAAAACAGATTATCCAATAGCAAAATAAGATACTTATAAGCAGACTTTAATTAAGAATAAGCACTTAAATAAGCTGAATTTTTCTAACAGTGTTAACTCAAAACTAACAGTTTTATTAAATGAACTAACAGTACTAACTAAGAGATTTGCACAAATCACTTTTAAATTAACAACTAAGCAAGATAAGCACTAAACATCATAATAAAGCATAAATAAGCAAATATAGGTAACAAATAAGTACTATAAGCAGTTCTGCAGTAACTAAGAGAAATAAGAGAAAGAGAAACTTACAACACCCTTGCTCAAAACAAGGCTAAACCAAGAATCTACAAGCTCTAGCTTGTATAAAACAAGCTAGTGAGAGTCCATAAGCCCATCCAGTACTGTCTTATCATCCATAAAATAAGTTGTGGTGTATTTGAGAGTGATTTTTGTGATTTTCTCTTAACTACTTAACTTTTTAAATTTACTTAATTAAAGCAGCTTATAATCAAGCTGTACTGAAGCTTTATTTGAACAATAAAACAGCAGCACAATTAAGAAACTTAATACTTGGAATTGTAAATTGACTTAAAACCTCAAATTTGCATTAAAACTTGAAAGTGTTACAAAGCTAAAAGTAAAAGCTGTAAATGAGTTTTTAAAAGAACTGAAAATAAGCTAAGTTATATTAAAAATTAAAAACTAACTAGTTGCCTCAAAGGCTTACAAAAGGCTCTATTTATAGCCGAAGTCTTCTTCCTCATCCGTGACTTTCTAACTCCCATCTTTCATCTGTGTGTCTTTTTGTGTGAGGTGATACTAAAACAAATCCCAGCCTTTAATTTCTTTTGTGCTTCTTTGGAGTCAATCATAGCCATCAAAAATACTTGGGAATGGTGAGGGATTGCCAACAAGGCACTTACCAGCTGGGGGGGGGGGATTGGAGTGTTTAAAAGATTTAACCAGGGTAATGAGTGGTAGCCAGGTAGAAAGGTATGGGAAAGACATCCCAACTGTAACCAGGGTATATGTTGGGCGGGATAAGATGATTTGGGAAGGTTGGCAGCTTTGGCCCTCTACTCTTATAACCTTATGCAAAACGTCGCCCGATTGCAATTTCGACCCTTGTCCTTTTCTTCATGTAATACAAACTTTGAGGTTTGCAGTTTTAGTCCCTCAAGTTTGTATTTTCCTTCCACATTGGTTTGACTTTTTGACTTTGATTGACTTTGTCTTTTCTACTATGCGTGCTCGGTTTTGATTGTTTTTTGGCTTTTCTTTTGTCCTTATTCATTAATATCCATCCTGCACAATCCAAATCAAACATACAAATACAAAGTATTTGGTACGTATAGTTCTTTATAAAGTCTTTTTTTAATAATGAAAAGTGGTATGTGTAATTAAGCACATACCAAACACCCAAATACTCGTATCAACCCGGAATATCACGTTCTCGATCAAAGTTAGAATTTTTATGGTGGATTGTTGTTGGTAGGTGGCGGACGTAGCAATCACACACACACAAACACACACTTATGTGTGTTTTTTTTTGAAAATGAATAATGAATGAAAAAGGTTTCTAGTGGAAGAATATATTTGTACACCCTTAGGACACATTAGCTAAAATTAAGCCACCTTATCCCCTTAATCACCCATGACCGGCTATGGCATCCAAGGAGGCCTCGGGTCTTTCTTTTCGTGTCGGGATCACTTAAATACTCGTAAAACTCAACCGTAAAATTTACCCCAAAGTTAATTAGCATTTTTATTCACTTTAAAAATACTTTTCCATTAACCTATAGATTATTCACAACGACATATATTCAATTTACACCCTTCAAAAATCATATGGACATTAACAGACGGGTCTGACTCGTTTTTTTCGGTAATTAAATCTCGGCATTTCTCAAAATTTACGGGTCAAACCACCCGGAATACAAATAACACAATAATACCCTCTAAAAGGGATTATTAATCACAATAAACCATAATTCACTACAATTCTCATAAAATCACCACCGTCAACACGGTACAAAATCTAAGTAAACTGACAAAAGTCAAATAGTCAAAGTATACAAATGACAATAAGAAATATTCAGAACACCAAAGGGTAAAAAAATTACATTGTTTAAGCACATTTGATGAGTACATTGGTTACTTACTTTTAGTTTAGTTTTAAGTTAGCTTCTAAGAGTCAATGGTTTAAAATAGCAATAGACATGACTTATAATTGAAACAGAATTGATGATGTGCTAAAAAAAGTATTGTGCATGTTTTCGTGATCTATTTATCTTTTAGGAGTAAAATACATAGACCCAGCCCAAGCTCCTCATTTGAGAGTAAAAGGGCTGGTGGATTGAGATAAACCGGTTACCATATATATATATATATATATATATATATATATATATATATATATATATATATATAAAATATATATATAAAATATATATATAAATATAATATAAATAAATATATATATATATTATAATATATATATACAGAACAACTATAACCTTCACCATTTTTTATAATATTCGAGCGCGCATTAAAGCATATCAATGCTGGACTCTTTTTATTCGTAATTTAAAGGCTTTTATTTTTCATTAAAAATGCGCTACATATTTGTTACATATTAATCTCTATTAGTGGAAATTGAAAGAAATCATGATTTTTTTTACAGGGTTAGTCTACGATGCGGTTGTTTAAAAAACGTCTAGATTCTCGGCAAACGTTAAGGCGTCAACGTAACAATAAAGTTGCAAACATGATTTTTTTCTCACGTCTAAAGTATATCAATATTGGACTCGTTTTGTTCGTAATTCAGTGGCCTTTATGTTGGTATATTTTTTTTATTTAAAAATAGTACATATTTATTTGATATTTGATAAAAAAAAAGTTTGTTATATAAAAAGCTCGTAAATAGTTAAAATGCGAGGGAGTTGATTTTTGAAGACTCCATTGCTTTAAGGGTAAAGTTTTTTTCATTATAGTAGGTTAAGAGTGTGTTTTGAAAGTTTTTTTTATTAAACTTCAACATTTTTTTTTAAATCGGGCGCACGTCTAAAACATATTAATATTGGGCTCGTTTTGTTCGTATTCTAGAGACCTTTTTGTCGGTATATTTTTTTATTAGAAAATCGCTACGGATTGTTGGATATTTAATAAATAAAGTTTGTTATATATAAAAGTCGTAAATATTATAAAAATGAGGGTTTGTTTTGTAAATTACTTTTTTTAACAAATGTATTTGATGCGTAATTGGACAATATCTAGAAAAGTGCCAACCTATTTGGCTATTTCCTGTTACCATAATGGTGTAATGGATCCAATGAAAAAAACAACAATGATATGGGCCAATCACACGGGCATATGAAGCCTAATAAAATCCCTGAACCCAAAATGTGCACTGACCGTTTGTGAATTGATATATATAGAGTAATTCTTATTAAATTCTTTCAAGTTCAATCTACTTTGAAATGTATGGAGATTCACGAGTCGATCGAGTTTAAGATATTTTTTCGATGTCTTTTTCATACACATAAGACCATACCAAAGCAAAACTCGATTCTCATATTACTAAAAGTCGACTAAATTGGTATATAAAAAAAGAACTTAAATTATTATCAATGTGGAACTTAGCTCAACTCTTCCATAAGTATAATGATTATTTCAATGCTTCTTGTGCTTAAACTGTCAAAAATGTCATATCGCCAAACAAAATTAGGTAACTTGTTTTTTTATATTTGTCGTCATCTAATTAAGGTGTGTAATACAAGAAACATGTCTCTTTTCGTCGTATAAGCAAAGTTGATTTGCTATTTTTTTCCGGATCGGCCATTGGTACCCTCTGGGATACTTATTTTTCTTGCAACATAATTCATCTGAAAGATTAATACGAGATTCTAGACAACTATATTTATTCTCGGTTATATACATACCTTCATATTGTAATGGTGCACACCTACAACCACCCATCGACAAATAAAGTGCAATGACGACTTCAAATTTCAAAACGGTTTGTAATGTGAATAAAAGAAGTTGGCAAAAAAGAAAAGTTATATGCAAAAACGGTATACAATGACAAAATCAAGTCCACCAAAACTAAGTAAAACTCATAAAAGAAGTTGGCAAAAACGAAAATTTATATGCAAAAACGGTATACAATGACAAAATATAGTCCACACCAAAAACTAAGTAAAACTCTCATAAAAATTCTAGTTTTAGTTTGGAGAACATATTGTTATCCATACTATAATTAATACTGTCTTTGCTCTTGTTTTCGTGTGTTAAAACAAGAGCGCATTTCTAGTACGGAGTATACCATTTGTGAATTTAAAGTAACCTGAGGTATATCAAAGCGAAATAGTGACTACTAAATAAAAAAATATTCAAACACAATTCAAGGCTCATTTAGTTTGAGAGGTTAGAGATGAGGTTTAGGAATGATGGTAAAAAGTGTTTTTTGATATAAATGGGAGTGAAGGAGATATAACTTTAACTATATAAAAATCCGTACAAGAATTCAATTGAGTATTTTAATGACCCACTGACATTAAAGCCCAAAATGATCTACGACTCTCTACTTGACCTCATTCCTATATACTCGCCTCTTCATAGGCACACAAGAGTTAAAAAGCAGTTACAAATCTTTAATGTACACCATCATCTAAATACGCAGGAAGATCGATCGACATGGCAGTTACAACTACAATTACAACACCACCAATAACTCAGGCCACCTAGAGGATTCAATCACCATCAAAAACATGATTGCATGTATGTGGTTTATTATTTTTAGAATTTATGAATTGTGGGTTTATTTAAGTTTCCCCTTAAAAGTGTATTAATTTTACATTTCTTTTAGTTTTTTCTATGATCCCGTTGAAAATTTTGGGGGTTATTTAGAAATATATAGATAAATTCTTGATTTTTAATGTGAAATTTTAGTTTTTTTTGTTTTTGATTTTAGGTTATAAGCCAGCGTCGAAGATAAGCAGGTTGTTTGGATGAGGCATTTTAATGAATCTGTAACATAGACAAGGTATTGATTTAATTTGATGCATATTAATTATTTGTGTTTTTTATTAAAATCCCGTGTGTTTTTTGTTAAATGAAATCTTAGAAGTTTGAATATTTAAAATGTTTTGGGTCAGTTTGAGTTTTTTATTTTAAGAATTTACGAAATTGACAATTGGCATTTTGATGAACAAAATGGAGTTCGTCACATAACTAAGGCCAAATGACTGTAAAGAACACCGATCTTCACATGAATTAACCTACTGTCTGTTTATGCTAAAAGGTCGAAATTCTACAATAATTGTTTAATCTACCTTTATTGCATAATTGCCGTTGGCATGAGTTTTGATTTGTCTGATCATGTTTTCGTAGAAGGATCATGTGTCAAGTTGGCACCCATTGCGTAAAAGATGATGGGAATACTCAACAAATGTTAATCATGGGTGCGGGTATAAGCGACAATTTCAACCCATTTAACTATAATTGGGTCGATCTGGGTTTCATTTTATTTTCAAACGGGTCAAAGCAAAACAAAATTCGCTAAAAGCATCTAACTAAAGTCATTTTATTTTCGTAATGTTACTCACAGAAGTTTTGAGTAAAGTCATCTTCTAACAAGGTAAGAAATGGCTGCCAAAAGCACTTAAGAGAAGCTTTTTTTTCTACTTAAAAGGCAGATTTACCCTTAGGATTATGTCGTTGATTGAAGCATATAGCTGATGATTTTTGTACTATGCAATTTATTTACTAGAATTTAATGTCTTACATGGTGAATAAAGCTATTATCATTGGTATGTGAATTTGCTCTATAAAACCTTTATAGCTAGATTTTGTTTTTGAACCACAAAGCTTTATAATTAGTAGCATAGACTTTTTAATTTTTAAGGATGTGAAAAAACTTTACTCATAGATTTTAGTTATAAAGGGTACGAGTACAATTAACAGTGGCTCTGATTAAAATACATGGACTCTTTTCAAAGATTTCAGGTTAAAAAATTGGCAACACATACTTAACACAAATTGTATTACTTTAATACTATAACTTATTTTTTTAATTAAAATGATCAAAACAGCCACATCTAATGCTGTAATAAACTTTGTTTACAGGATAATAGTATAAAAAGGAGTTCATCCGCATGTCTAAAGGCAATATTCAAAGGTTATTTCTCATACAATGGAATACATGTCAATAACACTTTCTCTTTTAATCATCTTTGTACATCTTTAAGTGTATCATACTCCAAGTCAATCGTCAAAAGCCTTCATGGCTTTCAGTCTTACTCGTAATGCTCACAAACACATTTTTGTCATTATTTTTTTTTAATTTCATAAATACATTGTGCTTTAAATATGATCGCATAATATTATTTATCAAATAGAATGACTTTCGACAATTTATGCATTGTGAATGATAAGTACATTTAGGGTGAGTTTTGACCCGTTTACGTCGTTTTCAAATTTTGCTACATCTCTAAGTTTACCCAAATGACCCTTTAGAGGTAGTGTGTAACCTACTTGACCCATTTATTTGTTTCGTATAACAATGATACTGGTGGACATGTGAGGCTGATACCCGAGTTTTGTACCATAAATCCCCCCTTATAAACCGTAATTGATGCTTCTTGTTCTCACTTTTAATTGCCAGGCGCAATAAAGGATTAGACACAAAAAGAACCAAACTGAAACGTGAAGAGATAGAACACACCACGTTTAAATTACTTTAAAGACACCCGAATTGGACCGCAAAACAACATTTTTGAAAGACATCAACCTGAAGTATGTTACTTTTTGCCTTCAGGTGAAATATGAGTAACAGAGATTGGGTGATGAAGATCGATGATGATGTTATTCGATCAAAACCTGGAACAAAAAACTACAAAAGGAAATAAATGTTCCTTAAGTAAAACGGATGACAAGATATTTCGAGTCTCGAGATTGTGAATGATGTAAAAGGCTTTTGTTGTTTTATGGGGTTACATAACATCCACTTATAAAGTATATAAATCACAGGACCGTTGCTTTATCTCCCTACAATTCATCAGATTACTTTCACCACTGCATATAGAGGAAAACATTTATGGTTTTTTTGAAGTTTGTAAGTGAGTAATAGCTTTTTATTGAATAAGAATTACATTTTATAATTGTGCGTTTTGTTAAATAATTTGTAATATAGGATGTTAGAATTGATTGTTGAATATTAACAGGTTTCTTGGGGGGGGGGATATGCCGAAAAATCCCCGTTCTTCATTTGCGTTGGTTACTGACCTTTATTACATACCTTGCATGGCGGAAATTGGTGAAACTAAGATGGGTATAACAATTTAGCAAGAAGTTGTGTTCTTGTCACACCCGACAATTTTCAAAACTTTCAATTACTATTTTAACCTTTGACTTTTTGGTTCCGACTTGACTTTTTGACCTTTTACGGTCACATAAAAACGATTACCGCGTAGCCGATCAATTTTTTAAACGTATTTAAATAATAAATCATAATTATTATTGTCTCTCATTTACAAATTTATTTTTCAAACTTATATGACTTGAAAACGAGAAGAATATTTGTTATATTCTAAGTTGACTTAATCAAAAAAGACCGACCAAAATGAGTTATTAATTAAGGGTTATACTATTTAAAAAAAAAAAAGCATTTGACATAAAACGACAATCTGACAACATTGCATTTAACCCGAGACTTAAAAGCAAGCAAAAAATGACTAAAACAAAAAACACCCGTCGGCAAATTTTGAACACAACGCGTACCGACACAACAATAATTAAATTTATATTTAATTATCACTTTTTATTAAATAAAAATATTTAATAAATTATTATTTAATATTTTATTCAAAAGCGTTTATTTAAAAACGCGAACGTTCAAAATAAAGTTTCATTTTTTTTGGACAAAACTTACCCGCTACACCCAATGGTACCAAATAAATAATAATGATTTTAAATATATTTTATAAAAACATTTATAAAATACTAGTCGTGTAAATATTCACTTTTCATGGAAAAATCATTTTGAACGCAACGACGTAATTTTGGTATTTTGAATCAATCGTTAACTAGTCTAAACGAGTTCCGAACCATTAATTAACAAACGATTACACTTTTGGTCCTTGTGGAAATATTTACACCATTTACCCTCATCTTTTTGGCACTTGCCACTTTTTTTAATAACTTCTTAATATATATAAGCAACCAACTAAGGTTTACTTCATTTTTAACAAACCCTAACACACACCTCCTTCCCCTCTCTAAAATTCCGGCGCCTCCCATTTGCCCGGCCAGATTTCGGCCATTTCCCCGGCCACCTGCTGCCGACTACCAGCCGCGCAAGAAACATACAAAATAGACACTTAGCCATTTATAAATGTATAAACTAACATGCTCAAATCACGATTGTCACAACCACACCGTGGCTCAGCCGCCATTTCGAACCACCACCACCTTCATTTGTCACCGCCACCTTCGCCACCACTGCCGTACACCATCTCCACCTCTATCTCCTCCTCACCACCTCGTCACCTCCGTGACCTCCCCACCTCTACGCATCCACCACAGCCGCCACACCACCGCGGCTCAGCCATCAGCCGACACCAACACCACCATTTCATTCCTTTATTTCCCAGTTTGGATGGTTTTATAATTGTAAAAAAAACTAGTAAATAAATTTGTGTGGTTGTGTTTGTTTTATTTTGTTTCGTTTTTGATTGATCTAGTTTGGGTTGTTCTTTTGTTTCGATTAATTTACACGCCCTTAAGGGGTGTTTGTTTGCTGATTTTTACGGCCCATCCGGGGCGTTTGGATTTGTGTTTTACAGCAGTAAAAGGGTGTTTGGATATGTGTTTTCAGCCCATAAGGGGCGTTTAGTTTGCTGTTTTACAGCGATAGAGGTGCGTTTGGTTTAATAGTTGCACCACTAGGGTACGTTTGGGTTAATAAAAACCCCAAACAGGGTTGTTTGGTTTTGGGCAGTCCATAAGGGGCGTTGGTGCGTTTTATCAGTTTTATTAGTTTTGGCTTCATTTTTGTCCTTTAGTGAATATCCGGTACCTGCACATCATAAATCACAAAACACACATATTTTTGGCATTTTATGTACGTTTTTGGTCATTTAGGCTCATTTTTATAGGTAAAAGGTATGTGTAATTAAGCACATACCACTCAGCCTTCACCTTTGCACAAGTTAAACATTCGCTAACATAGGTTGCAATATCCCTCTTCATTCCCGGCCACCAGTACATATCTCGAAGGTCATAGTACATCTTATCCGATCCAGGATGTACATAATACCTGGACTTATGAGCCTCATCCATAATTACTGTTCTCACACCTCCTACTAACGAAACCCATATCCGATCCATAAAGTACAAGTTATTTTATAAATTCCCGACTAGAAAATAAAGTCATAACTTTTTTGTAAAGACTTTAGAAACTTTGTTTACTTATTTTGTAACCTTAAAACGTACGTTTATTTTTATGAAAGAACCTTATATTTAAGTAAGTGGTAATTTCCGAAAACGTGTCGAATTATTTTGTTTAATTATTTACTCTTGCTTCTTATATAATACTTGCAAAGTATTATATACTTCAAATTATTCTTTTGAATGTTTGTCTTTATATAATTCAACATATGAATCATATAATTGTTTCTTTTTCAAATGTAATATATACGGAACATATTACATACTTTGCGTTTGTTTTTTGATTTATTTTATTTAACCAACCACCAAACTCATACAACATTGTATCCAAATCGCTTTATCAACTGATAGGCGCGTGACGAAACTTGTAACCATCGGGAAACCCCAATTCATCATCCTAAACTGGTGGGATATAACCGTTAAGTTAAGCTGCAACTTCTTGGTCGAGCCGTTCCATTCTCCGTTTGTGATGTACTTATTATTTGCATTTCTGATAGTTGCTCTGCAACATCAAGGTAAGTTCATAGCCCCACGTTTCTACTGTTTTATATACGTTTTATATCTTTGGGGTGAGAAACATGCTTGTTTACAAACTCGTTTACTTCACTGAATTTCAAACTCGTATACGTTGATTTCAACTTGTTACATGATTTATACCACACTCGTTTTTACTTATGGATATAAGTACTTTAAGCTTTTACGAAAACGTTGGTTGTTTTTACTGGACACAAGTGCTTGCGTGAGATATCCCTGTTTACGTGTTGCCTAAGTAGCCGTTAAACCACATTATCTTTGGGTAGAGGCACCCACACCATCTTTGGGTAGAGGCACCCACATTATCTTTGGGTAGAGACACCCACATTATCTTTGGGTAGAGGCACCCACACCATCTTTGGGTAGAGGCACCCACATTATCTTTGGGTAGAGACACCCACATTATCTTTGGGTAGAGGCACCCACACTATCTTTGGGTAGAGGCACCCACATTATCTTTGGGTAGAGGCACCCACACGACAACAATTTGCAATAACTTGAACTATGGTTAAGGTTTCGATATCATAAGCTTAGTGCAACAGTAAATACCTCTTTTATGTGAAGTTGTATTCGTTATAACTGTCACATACGTTTTATATCTTGTGGTCCACACTATTTTGGTTGAACGTTTCTATTACTAAATACTTTTCATGATACTGCGAGTAAGGCAGTATTCACTAAACGTTTTTTTATCCTCATAAATGTTTTACTTAAACCTATGAATTCACCAACTTTATGTTGACTGTTTTTAGCATGTTTTTCTCAGGTGATTAGCTTTGGACTTCTTGACGTGCTATGTGGAGTCTACGTGCAATATGATACCATTATCAAGATTTTATTCCTCATTCATACTCGTTGACTTTTCAAAACTTAATTATGCTTTCGCTACATTTTACTTACGCTTCCGCAAATATTTAATTTCTTTTGAATCTTGTAAAACTTATCTATTTTTAAATAATGCAACGAGTTAAATTTTTCAAACGTCCCATTATGGTCGTTCCCTTTACCTTGTGTTCAAAATATAATGACGTCACGCCCCCGGACACGTATTCCGTCCAGGTCCCGTCTGGGGTGTGACAGATTGGTATCAGAGCCAAGGTTATAGAGAACCAGGTAGAATATCTAGGTAGATATCTAGGTCTGGACTATAACCAGTATGTGATCCTTACGTGCTTTTATGTGTGCCTTATACGTGTTTTGCTATGGCGTATACCTGAGAACCATTTTTCCTTGAGCATGCTATGATATGGGTTTATCTTTGCCCTGCGTTATTTTTCTATGCGCTTGTCTTTTCTCCGTGGTTATCTTTTCTTTGCGGGTATCTTTTCTTCGCGGTTTACGTTTGCCTTACGTATATTCCTCTATTTACTTATATGGAAGTTGTTTATATAGATATTAAACTTTTCTAAGACATTGTGGATGACACAATGGTCTCTAAAATTTGTCTAAGACATTGTGAGCGATGCAATGGTCTCGAACTATTATTTCAAAACCTTATAAATATCGTTTTACATGAACCCGTTACGGTTTTGTTTACATAAAATTGTGTGAATCTAAGTATTACAAGTCTTGTATGGGCGGGACTTGTAATAGGAGGATTGATACGATAATTGCTATGTTAACTCGTTCATAAGACCTTCATCCTAATTACTATAACCGTATGCTCACCAACTATTTTGAACTTCATGTCGATCTCCCCTGATTGTTTTACTCCCCGTCTCTGAAGACGAGTTTTAAACACTTGTCCCATACTCATTAGAGAAACTGCATTATCATGTCATCCACCACCTTGAAGATTATGTGAGTACGCGTATTATATCAGAAATTATTAAGTAGGCTGATTTATAATCTCTTTATTTGAAATGATTGGGACGTCTCTTCATTTAAATAAATAAATTGTAAATCACCGAACCATAAGTTTATCAATTCATTATTTACATAAATTGGGACGCTTCTTTATGCAAATAATAAATTATAAATGAGTGGGCTTAATGGTATCCAATATGATACGAGTATGAACTCAAACCCGATAATCACCGGAATTCGTTAAAAAGATCTAGAAACGCGATCGTGTCTTACCGCTCAGCAGAATCTTAAGGCCTCACTCGAACTACCTCATCACATTCTTAAGTTATTACTTTTACCGTTACGAATCCCTACGATCATGAACTGTTTGTGGAGCTAACTGACTTGTGCACTCTTGAGCTAATGGATTTGATTCATCTTCGAACTAACGACTGCGTGCAATATTCCACCGCCTATCGCATAAGCTCTCTCGCGAGCTCCTCCTATTTGTTGACCTTTATTCTAGGGATATTGTTTCTCGAAATGTCCCCACTCTCTGCATTCCATCACCGTTTGTTATAGTTATTGTTGCTATGTATTCTTATACTTTTGATTCGCGACTTCATATGTTTGTGCTATGATTTTCAAATGATTAAAATGAGTAATTATTTTAATGAATTTTTTTGATGATTTTGGATATATAATTTGTTCTTGTTGAGAGGTTGTGAGATGTGTAAGTTGCAACAAAGATGGCGATGAGATTAGGCTAGAATTATAGTAGATTTGGTTGATTAGTTTTGGCGTAAAAGAATTTTGGATAGTTTGGAAAA
>BQNB010043191.1:1900-30395 GCA_026074375.1 Tanacetum coccineum
ATACAAGTGTCCAAACATTAGACATTTAATTCTGGCCCATAAAAGTCCACTAATGAATATTTCTAAACAATACAATTAGTGGGGGACCCGACCCAAAAAAAAAGTGGGTCACATTAAATGTTTTTGACCCGACCCCCACATTAGGAACTCCGGGTCGCATTAATTTTTTTTAACCACTGACCCGACCCACTTCTAATTTAATGCAACCCGGCTAGATTAATGTGATGCCCCTCTTTATCTCTCTCTTCTCCATTACACACGTAATGGGATACGTGTGACCAAACAAAACCCACACCACCATTTTTTTCTGTGGATCTGAAAAACCCAAGATACAATTATGTGGTGTTTGTTTTGGTGAGGATTTGTTTCTTTACATATACATCTTGCAACCAGAAAGTGTTTATTTCTTTCTCTGATTTTTTGCTGTGATTCTTCGCGCCTTGGTGAGGTAAACCATTAGGTTTGCAGATTTGGCGAACATATTCGGTTTCTTTGATTTTTTTTGCAAAAGGCGATGATGATAATTTTACGCGTTTATATTCTTTCGACGCCCGTGCCTTGGCGGGGCGACCATAACTGTATTATGGTTGCAGCCATGGCATGTATCTGGTATCGATTCTATGTTTGCATATCTGAGCCTCATTTTTTACCGTCGCGTTATTTCATACTAAAACGCATCACGGTACATGAAAAAATAGTACCTTTTGGTGTTAGGCTTCTTTTGGGCCGTCGTTTATAGTCCAGCCTGATAGCCGGTCTGTTCTTCTTTCTCTTTTCTTCCCTACATATTCTTTAGTGAATTACTCTATGGATTCTGTAATATTTTTTTCCTTTTACCTTATCTTCAGGTGGGAGAAGAAACGGGTCGGCAGGTTGTGTAACGGGTTGATTAGTTTGAGGGAGGATCCAACAGAAGTACGAAATTCCGATTGTTCAGAGAGTAAAGAAGTGGATTTCAAACTGGTAATCATAATGGGAAAACGTAGTTTTTGGTTAATTAAATGTATGTTTTTAATTCAATTTGTGTTAAACTTTTAAGTTTTTATTTTCCCTGATTATGAGCTTATGTTCTTATGATTCTTTTTTAAGATGTTTAAAATATGCATATACTTATGAGTTGTTGGTGATTTTGTTTTTGGTTATTATATTTTGGATTAGCTTTATTTTGTGGGCTTATCAGGTTATTGAGATTTGGGAATGCAATAAGCCTTTTATTTGGCTTACCCATTTGAGCTCATGGCTTGGATAAGCCTTAAGGTTAAGTGGATAAGCTGATAAGCAAAAAAAAAGTGCGCTTAGTGGCTTTTCCAAATCTCAATAAGCCGATAAGCCCATAAAATAAGCTAATCCAAACACCCATTTATTATGTGAATTCGGGGGTGTTTGTTTGAGCTTATATAGCAAGCTTATGGCTTATGTGGTTTTCGAACCTTAAGCCTACTTTTTGTGGCTTATTTTGAAACTTTTTGGCTTATATAAGCTTATTAGGTCATAATGAGTTTATATAAGCCTAAAATTTTCAAAATAAGCCACGTAAAGTGACCTTATGAAACATAAGCCGAAAACCACGTACGCCATAAGCCCGCTATATAGATTCTCTTATGTATTTGGAGTCGCTACGGTGAACTGCTAGATTGTGACCATTTTGATGACTTGGCATGTAAAGTGATTGCTAAGTAGTTATATAATAAGATTTAGTTTTGTGTGCTATGATCAGAATCACTTTTGATATATCGAAACACTAGAAAATGAAAATTAGTTATATGATATGTGAAAAAAGAATGATCAGATAATGAGTTAATAAATGCATGGCCAAACACCCATAAAATTGTCAAAATTTAATGTTATTTAAGGGTTTTAGTTTGTTTTTTAATGTATTCGTATCGGGTAAAAATAGCAACCTTTAGTTTGTATATCAGTGTTCACTAAAAAATTCCATGTGATGTAAATATCAGATGATGATCAAGGCATTCCCACAAACTTTTCCTTCATTAGCAATTTTCAGAACAATCTTTTGCATTGAGGATTGCAGAATCAAGTTGGGCGGGGTCATGTTTGGAACCGGCTTGCAGGCCAATGAAGTTGTCACAACCAGCCTAACCAATGTGCACTCACTCCACTTCTTCCACCAAGTTGGTGGGACGGATTATGACAGTCACCAATACCACGAGGCCTATGGAGAATGGAGAGCTTATGGTGTAAAACTTTCAGGCTTTGGAACAATAAATGAAAACCGTCTTCAAGGTTATTGCAAGGCCATAAAAGCTATACTAAGAACTATTGTGATTACTGATAAATGTATTGGACTGAATGCTCATAAACATCGATACATGCAGCAGGGTATGTAGCATTGCTCTGTGCCATCTTATATATCAATTGGCATTAATGCAGTCATATGGCTATACACATGTTTTAACGAATTTATATATCCGAGTGTTGTGCAACTAAAGATGAAATTTGGAGACAATAACCCAGTGGAGGAAAGTCCTGCACCATCCCCAACTATAGCATTTTGGTAGACTTCAGGTTACTTTTAATGACAAGAATCAAGGCTCGACAGCTAGGGATTGAATCTGCTTTCTAGGGTGTTTTGTTAGTTGACGCAGACGTTTCCCCCTAAAATGGAGGTATGTATATAACTATTGATATTTTGAGAAATTAGTCATACATCTGATTTTAACGCACATGGGAGGAACACCCAATGATGAATTAAGAGAAAGATTAGTTTGTCAATCAACTGTGACTAGATATGCGCCTCCTGGTATGGTGAATGAGATCTTGGAGTCTTAATGCGATAGACTACATAATGTTGCACGATAAACAATAGGTCAAAGAAGACAGACACTTGCAAACATACATAGGATATATCATCTTCCATATGTCCATACGATTACTACTCGAGATTTACGAAATGATAATATTAGATATTTGATTTAATACATGATGCATACCACAGGAAGCGATGCCTTGCCTACATTTCCATAAAAGTTCACCTAAGAATCAGCACAACACGAAAAAAGAATCAGATAAGCACTTACTTGAAGCAGGAAACGGGTTGCAACCAATTATATATTTTTTTTTAATTTTGGAGAATAGTTGGATTTTTTAGTTTTAGCTTACGGCATTTCTAATCCGCTTATTGTGTTTGTTTGGTAATTTAATACAAGAGACTTTCACTTTACTTTTTTTATAAAACACGGTTGCTAAATCTGCATTCATTCTTTTGATTACTAATTTACTTCTAACGTTTTTTTATAGATGGAGAATACGATGCATCTACTTATGACCTCGTATTTAAAAATTGTCGCCCATCAAAGCTACCGTGGTTACCAACGTGTACACAGCACTTGCAGCGTTAAAAAAAGCACACATGGTAAGAACAGGAAATTGAATTTACTACCACTTTTTATGATACCCATGCCCTACTGCACCTATGACCTTATAAGTTCCTTCATCTAAAACTATTCTTGAAGACATAAAAAAAATCACTAAAAGTATAGATGGAATCGATGCAACGAACACGTAGTTTAATTAATGGCACCTTGCATGATCGAATTACATACGAGAATGACCTTCACATATGAACATACATATGAATTTATCCCCCAATGTCTCTACATGGAGTTGAGAAAAAAAAGAAAATTTAAGCTTAATCAATCTGATTACATTTTTCAGGATTGTGATGCATCCATTTTGCTAGATGATACCGATAGTAAAGAGGACTCTCCTGCGAATAATGATGTGTTGTCCTGTGAAGCCATAGATGATATTAAAGCTGTTGTAGAGAGCGTATGTCCAAGTGTTTTGTCATGTGCAGATATACTAGCTGTTGTAGCTCGAGATGCTTGCGTTGAGGTAATAACAAGTTTATAATAGTTGATTACCTAAACTTTTACTAAATCTAATATTGCGTTACTGATAATTGAACTGAGGTCGTGTGCGATAAACATGTGATTTGATCAATAATAAATGCGTAGGTGGACAGTCCATCATGGGCAGTAAGGCTTGAAAGAAGAAGAGGCTTTTTTATAGATTACATCAAACGCGGTCTCAAGAGTTGATGGATCTTCAAGATGGTATTGTTAAATCGTACTCACACTCATTAAAAGCTTTGATAAAAAAGACTCAGAGGTAAGGCCATGGTTTGCTTTGCAGTTTAGATCCGCGTTTTTAATATATTTCGCCATATCCACGTTCATGGCTTACTTTTTTCCTTTCTAGAATTTTGATACATTTTATATTAAATGAAAATTGTATTCATAATTTTTATGTTAAATAAGAATGAATGAATGACTTAAGTTTATACTTATAATCAGAGGATTTAATTTTACAACTTGCCTTCAGATCGGGTAGGATATATCAAATAAAACCAATAAATATCATAGGAAAGATAGCAAGGAGTATTAATCAAACCTACATCATGGGGTCCATACCTTATTCTCATTGTAATACATATTAGCTTAGTTAAATGCATAAATTATGGTAGCAAGGTTGATGTCTAAACCGAGTTTATTGTCAATTGCAGAGTCACACTTGAAATTGGAGCAGCTAATGAAAAGTGAAAGGCGCCAATTGCTGCGGTATTCCAATGCTTGCAAAGGAATTCCTCAGGTATAACCATCTTATTCATACACACCACAGTTTACCCAATCCCTTGCTTATAAGTGATGATTATATAGGATAAAGACAGTTAGCACTAATTCAAGTTTCATGATAATGTATCTTATGCAGTGAGGTTATACTAGAAAGCGTGATGGCGTGCTAATTGGTTACATTACGGAAAATGGTAGGTTTTTTGGTTATGAACATTTTTTCATTGGACTTTAGAAAATAAAATGCTCAGGTTAACTGACGTAGACACTACTTATGATATTTCTATGTTATCAAACCCACAAACAAATATTTCTGACTTTTTTCTGGCACCGAAACTCTTCTGTACTAAAAGATTCTTCTGATCACTGCAGGTTCATTTCGAAATCTTGCAAAACTTGACAATTCAAGTTTTAATCTTGGGTTGAAACAGATACTTAGCAGAAATGATATTTCTACTAGAATATTGAAGAGCAGGTGTTGAATACCCTCAAATTAGAATTGACAGACTCAGATGGAAAGTCAAGAACATCAAAAAAGAAAGGAATAAGGAAGTTCTCTAATGGGTTCACTGTTGAAGAAAGACGAATACATTACCCAGAGTGTAAGGTCCTTTTCGAAAACTAATCGCCAAAAGCTAAGAAGCAAAAAATTCGGAGAAGGAAGCAAGACACTTTCAGGACAATGATGCCACAACCATCTTCTAGCCTTTTGTAACAAAAACTGCATGTTTTTCTTATATCCTAATAGTTATAAAAAATAGTATGCCTTTATATCAATTCTATAGTTTCTGAGCATGTTGATTAGTTGTCTCCCTGGCTGCCTTTGCTTTTCCCATAATCACAAGGCAATTGTTTTTTTTTCCTTTTTTTTTGAAACGTGGTTTTGACCCGACCCGTCTACTTTTTTTAATTACGAAATAGAGCCTCAGGTATTTACGAAATACCCCTTGCACTATGCGTAGAATTACGAAAAACTACCCGTATTTAAAAAAAACCCGTGCTTCGCGGCGAAGCGCGGGTTACAAACCTCGTTGATGTAAACTGTGAAATTTGTCAATGAATGTTTTTTTAGAGTTTAGTATATACATTATAATAAAACTTAAAATTAGAAACAAAGTTTAAAGATTAAAATATGTGAATGTGTATGTGTGTGAGTAGAGAGACGAGACAACTCGCGAGCTATTTAAGATTGACTCTAAAAAAAGCCTCAAATATAGAGTCTATTAAATGGATTAGGCCCAAGATAAACTTCACACGTAAGATCCTCCTAACTGCATCATTAATTCGTCTCATTGGGATGACTTTGTTCTTCACAAGGGACGTTAATTCGTCAATGAATTCTTTGTACTTGTCTTCAACCATGATCATGTCTACGCCAGCACTAACACTTTGTTCAATCAAGTAAGCGTAATTAGCATACGCTGGATCCGTAATCATGTCAATACCCATAAAATCTAAGATCACAAATCCTCTAAATTTGAGTTTGTCCTTGAGAAGTCCCGTTATAAGTTCTTTATTTTTACGTCCATTCCGACTTGGGTACAAAACCTTGATGGTTGCAACACCCTTCCGTATCGCGTCATAGTAAGGAGCTCCAATTTTCTTCAATTCAGGGTCCCTTGTTTCTTCAAGTGCAACATTCTGTGGGAAAATAGTGGCTCCAAAGGCATTACTATTTCCATTGACATCATCATTCCCATACATCACCGGTATCCCTAAACGTGTAGACAACGATCCTTTTTTAAGCTCGTTCACCATATTAATCCATGTCTTCGGGGATGCTTCTTTCGCTGGAACACTCCCTCCACAGCTCATAATACTCCTTATAAAGTGAAAGATAATAGAAATTGATATTGATTGGATTCCTTTCATTACATAACAAAGCATGTCTATTTATAATAGAACATAGCTTTGGGAATAAGCTACTAAACCCTAGATCTAATGGACCTCAAGCCCACAATGGCTTGGGCCAATAATTTATGCGTCTAACAGAGTCAAGTTTACATTAAGCCGAGTCGAGCTCGAACTCGAGCTACTTGAGTATACTTTCGAGTCATGATCAAGTATCACAATACCCCGCTCAAAAAGCTCGTGAGCCTTATCTATTTACATTTTACCCTTATGTTTATACATACTCACATTTTTTCGTACTTTATAAGCAAATCGATTCAAATCGAGTAATGGTTATCTCTATTAATATAGTTACCAACATTTCAAAACTAATAATCAAGTCAAGCCGAGCCAAGATCGAGATTATCAATTACATACAAAGCTCAAGCATGAAAACGTATACTCGATCGAGCTCGTGAGTTTCGAGCTTGAGTTTTTGAGCCGAGTCAAGTTTTGAGCTTGACGGTGTTCCCAGATTGATTCAATCACACCTCTATGTAAGAAAAAGAATCCGTACGAGAGAAATCTATAACCAAAAACCCATCCACGTGACCGTTTAATAAGTTTGTGGGCCATGTATGTTTTTTTAGTGTCAGTCACATAAATCAAGCTTTTGAATTTGGGACTCAGCCTAAAGGTGCGTCCAAAACCCGGCTAACAAACGCACCCTAAATACATATTTCCAAAAGAAGGGTTAAGTCTATATGTTACCAACATACTTTCTCAGGTTTACACATCTAGGTAACCAACTTTAAATATTATCAATGTAGTCATTGAAACTGGCTAATTTGTGACGATATAGGTAATATGACCTGCTGATTTTCTAAGTAGATAAATGGGTTAAAGCCATAAATTACCAACGTACCTCGTGAGCCTTATCTATTTACATTTTACCCTTATGTTTATAGATACTCACATTTTTTCGTACTTTATAAGCAAATCGATTCAAATCGAGTAATGGTTATCTCTATTAATATAGTTACCAACATTTCAAAACTAATAATCAAGTCAAGCCGAGCCAAGATCGAGATTATCAATTACATACAAAGCTCAAGCATGAAAACGTATACTCGATCGAGCTCGTGAGTTTTGAGCTTGAGTTTTTGAGCCGAGTCAAGTTTTGAGCTTGACGGTGTTCCCAGATTGATTCAATCACACCTCTATGTAAGAAAAAGAATCCGTACGAGAGAAATCTATAACCAAAAACCCATCCACGTGACCGTTTAATAAGTTTGTGGGCCATGTATGTTTTTTTAGTGTCAGTCACATAAATCAAGCTTTTGAATTTGGGACTCAGCCTAAAGGTGCGTCCAAAACCCGGCTAACAAACGCACACCGTAAATTACATATTTCAAAAAAGGGTTAAGTCTATATGGTTACCATAACAATACTTTCCTCAGGTTTACACATCAGGTAAACCAACTTAAAATATTATCAATGTAGTCATTGAAAACTCTGGCTAATTTGTGACATATAGGTAATATGACCTGAGCTGCTGGAATTGGGGGCGATTGACAAAGATATGGATCGTGGGGTTTTTGACGATGATACTGTTTTTCGTCGATTCGAACTGAAACATAAACTTCTTAATGTTTCTGAGATGGAATCGAAAGATAATTTTCAGAAATCTAAAGTCAAGTGGGCGGTAGAGGGGGATGAAAACTCAAAATTCTTCCATGGCATCATCAATAAAAGGAGAGCTCAGCTAGCGATTCGGGGCATTTTCGTTGATGGATTTTGGGAAACAGAACCAGGTATGATTAAAGACGCTTTTTTTAACCACTTTGCTTCTCGATTTAAAGAACCTGCCAATCACAGATTTAAATTAAATTTTGAGTTTAATAAGAAGTTGCACCAAAATCAAATGGAAGATTTAGAGAGAAGTGTGTCGCGCGATGAAATTCGGAGGGCTGTGTGGAGCTGTGGTGATAATAAATCTCCGGGCCCCGATGGCTTCACCTTTGAATTTTTTAAGAAATATTGGGATTGTATTGGGTCTGACTTTTGCGAGGCGGTCGAATATTTTTTCGTTAACAGCTCTTTTTCAAAAGGATGTAATTCTTCCTTTGTAGCCCTAATTCCAAAGGTCATGGATGCTAAATTCGTTAATGATTTTCGGCCGATAAGTTTGATTGGGAGTGTATACAAAGTGGTTACCAAGGTACTTGCCAATAGATTAGCTCCGGTCATTGCGGATCTCATCTCCGATACCCAATCCGCTTTTGTTGCTGGAAGACAAATTTTAGATGGCCCGTTTATTCTTGATGAAATTCTCCATTGGTGTAAAAGAAAGAACAAAAAGGCGATGTTCTTTAAAGTCGATTTTGCCAAAGCATACGACTCGGTTCGTTGGGATTACTTATTAGAAGTGCTTGAGGCGTTTGGTTTTGGGCGAACGTGGTGTAATTGGATTCGGGGTACTCTTACTTCTGCTAAGGCTTCTATCTTGATTAATGGAAGTCCTTCTAAAGAGTATTCTTGCCATCGTGGTCTCAAACAAGGAGATCCTCTTGCTCCATATCTCTTTATCTTAATCATGGAATCTCTTCATTTATCTTTCAACCGGGTGGTAGACGAGGGCTTGTTCAAAGGTATTCAATTACCAGGTTCGTTATCCTTATCTCACCTCTTTTATGCAGACGACGCTATGTTTATAGGAGAATGGTCCAATGAAAATCTGAGTGGTATTATCAACATTTTAAAGAGCTTCTTTCTTGCTTCTGGACTTCAAATAAATATCCTTAAAAGTCAACTGTTGGGTGTGTGCGTTCCGCACCAAGTGGTAGAGCAGGCAGCCTCTTTGATAGGTTGTTCTATTATGAGCAACAAATTCCGCTATCTAGGCGTTATGGTGGGAGAATACTCTTCTCGTATTAAGGCTTGGGATGACGTTATTCTTAAGCTTAGATCTCGCCTCTCTAAGTGGAAGGTGAAAACCCTTTCGATAGGCGGTCGTCTAACTCTCTTGAAATCCGTTCTTGGGGCATCGCCGATTTATAATATGTCCATTTTTAAAGTCCCTACAGGTGTCTTGAAGGTTATGGAGTCTATCCGCAGCCGGTTTTTTAATGGTGCGGACCAGTCGGAAAAAAAAGTTACATGGGTCGCTTGGAATAAGGTTTTAGCTTCAAAAAAACATGGTGGTTTAGGAGTCTCGAGTTTTTTTGCTCTTAACCGTGCCCTCCTTCTCAAATGGGTTTGGCGTTTTGTATCCCAAGATGGCTCGTTATGGTATAAAGTCATTCGTGCGCTTTATGGTTCTTCGGTGGAAACTCACTCGACTAGTCTATCCTCTAACTGGTGTTCAATAATGAGGGAAGTCAATAAGTTAAAAGAGAAAGATTTTGATTTCTGGTCGCATTGTAAAAAACGCATTGGTAATGGTGATGATTCGAGATTCTGGTTCGATTGTTAGATCGGAGGACGTTCCTACTTTCGTACACTTGTCAAAATTTCCTGCTTGATCGCATTGGACCTAAACAAATGAAGCTCGATGGCTGTTTAGCTTCTAGTGCTCCCGATAGACTATTTCGTTCGTTTTAGAAATGAATGCTCGGACGGTGTTATACGTAAGAAAATCTGTTGGCTGATTTGACTTCTTTGTTGGATGCGGGTGACCTTTATCGAATTCAAGGTGATCGATGGGTTTGTGATTTTTGGTTAGCTGATGGTAACTTCCGAGGTTTTAAGGAGATTCGTAGACTACATTGAGTGATCTTTTCCTTCCGCATAAAGCTGCCCAGATAGATGGATCAAATACATCCCTTTTAAGGTTAAACATCTTGCTTGGCGCGAGCTCGGATATAGATTGTTTACCGACTCGAGTTTAATTGATTCGCAGTTATGCATCATTTGAGTCGTCTTCTTTGTCCGGTTTGTTCTGTTCTCGCGAGGCGAAGATGTTTGCTCATCGTCTTCCGTTGTGATTTGGCTAGCTTGTTCTTCGGTGCTATGCAGATGGTGGGGCTTAGATCCTCATGACTGGTCATCGTTCCGCAAAGAGTGGAGTCTAAGTCTGGGATTCTTACGATTCAGTTCTTCTCCTCTAGGTAAAGCTTATGTGGGAGGATGATGTTTCTTCGTATATTGGTTGTTTATCTGGAACTTTAGGAATCAGATCATTTTGTAGAATCTCTCCAAGACGTTTGGAAATTTTTGCAAAGCTATAGTTTTTTGTGCTTTCAATGGTGTAAAAAGTGTTGTCATACCGACGTTTTCTTGGACTGATTTGGTTAAAACTATCCCAATTATATCCTATGTATTTGTTTTCTAGCTCCTTGCTAGTTTAATAAATTTTTGCCGTTCAAAAAAAAAGCTGGTAATATTTAAGTATTTAACCATCCAATAAACATAAACAAGCAAAGGTATCCGCGCGTTGCTGCGGGCATTAATTTTTCGCGCGTTGTTGCGGGGCGTTAATTATTATTATTATTATTATTTTTATTTTCTGCGGGTTTATTTTTCCGGTCTCATGTTTAATAGTTTTTTTCTTTTCTTATATGGGCTTATGTGTTGGGGCTCGTGTGTTGGGCCACATGTTTAAAGGTTTCTTTTTTAAGCTATATGTGCGGGGTATTTTTTTTCTTATTGTATTTTGTGCGGGTTTATTTTTTTGGTCTCATGTTTAATAGTGCGGGTTTTTTTTTCAAGTTTATGGCCCGCGCGTTATTGCGGAGTGTTAAAATTTTATTTTATTTTTATTATTTTTTTTTCTGAATTTATTTTTTGGGTCTCATGTTTAATAGTTAGTTGTTTTTTTTATATGTGCTTATGTGTTGGGTCTCATTTTTAAAATTATTAGGTATCGAAAATGCTTATGCGGATATTTTTTTTATATGAGTAAATCGGTACGTTTGTGACAATTTTTTTTCCATATTTTTGTGCGGACAAATTTTATTTATTATTTTTTTTAAAAAGAAAAAAAGAAAAAAAAAGTTGTGGCCCAAAAAGCTAGGCTAAAATGGGAGCCCAAAGGACCAAGCACTGTAGCTACAATGCTTTAGAGGAATAGTGGCTTTTCACTCTTATGTGGCACTATTCATTTGAGATCTCAAATGATTATATCTTTTATATAATAAAAGAATTACATCATTTCAGAGTTTTCTATCAGATTAAATCGTATATCAAAATAAATTAGACCAATCAGAATGCTTGATTTTGCCACGTAGGCAAAATCGCGAAACCTGTCAATAAAAGTCAAAATTAAATTAATTTGGTCAAAATTGAAAAAATATGATGGAGAAAAAAAAACAGATAAAAATATATGTGTCAAATTTGTGAAAACAAAAACTTGAAAAAAGAGGAGATAATTAATAAAACTGTAGTGGTTTAATTTTAAATAAATTATATAGAGTTAAAAGTGTAAATTTATAAATTTACAAGTTTGATTATAACTTTTGAAAATAAACAAATAACCCCTAAAACTTTATACCTATAGACTTTATATTTTAAAATACAACAAACGTAAACAATTTTTTATTTTCAAACAAAGATTTAACATTATTTAATCACATCCAAAATCTACCCGAAGACTTTTTGGTGGATTTTTCATTATCGACCTAAAATCATGTTGTACAACCGAAGCACATCGAAGGTTCACTTGAGCCGACTCCGGGCTACCTAAAAGGGTAGTTTCGCTGGGATTAGTTGGCTCACAATGTCGAGCCAGAAAACAGGTAAATCAGAAAAAATAAATTAGTAATCATTCTCAAGTTCATATACTACGTAATACATAAAAGATTTAATGAATCTATTATCTTCATATATTTCGATAATACTCTATAACATAACTTATAAAACATAAAAAAAATAAAAATATACATGTAGTTTAAAAAGACATAATATTTAAGCCCCGTGCGTGCACGGACATTAAAACTAGTTAGTAATACTCCCTCCGTCTCTAAATAAGTGTCCACTATTGACTTTTAAAGTCATTCTTTTGCAACTTTGACCTTAACTATTTCTTTTTGTGTTATATAATATTTGATGCAAAATATATGAATGAATTGAGTTTTGAATTTATTTTCATTGATGTAATTTTCATTAAGTATTATATAACACAATCAAAATAATTTAAGGTCAAAGTTGATGGAAAAAGACTTTAAAAATCAACAGTGAACACTTATTTAGAGACGGAGAGAGTAGTAATAAACAACTGCTCCGTAACAAAAGAATAAAATAAGCAATCCAAACAAAATTATTCTCTTTTGAAAAAAAAAAAAACATGACCAGTCAAACCCGGTCCGAATCAGATCACAAACCATAACCAATTAAACCAATCAGTCCCAAATATTCGAAAAATCGTTAACCCCACAAACCAAACACTCTTGATCACTGATCAAACCCCAACAAAAATGGAAGAAGACGGAATAATAATCCCAGGAACCAAACCCAGAAAACAATCACAAACTCGAATCAAAGCAAGAAAATGGCTAAAAACACGAGAAATTTGGCTCATTACACTTGGTATAGCACTTCATGCTGTATACATGCTTAGTATTTTCGATATTTACTTTAAGTCGCCGATTGTTCATGGCATGGAACCTGTTTCGCCTCGCTTTACGGCTCCTGCGAAACGCCTTGTGTTGCTTGTAGGTAATGTTTTTTTTGGTACTAAGTGTTTGATGAAATGTCTATGAGAAATGTGGGTGTTTGGGATTGGCTGTTTGTTATGTTGAAGCTTATTTAACTTGGCTTATATTTAATAAGCACATTTTTTGAAGGCTTATTTTCCCGTTTATGAGCTTAGTTCTAAGTCATAATAACTAATAAGCTTATTTTTCATCGCTGAGTCTTAATAAGCTCACGAGCCAGAAAATAAGCTGAAAAGTATGGGCTTGTAAAATATAAGCTCAAGCAGATAAGCGCATAAGTCAAAAGATCAAGCTTAATTAAACACTGCCTCACTGTTTTTGTTTTATGAGCTTATGGCTTGTTGAAGTCCATAAGCTCAACTTGATAAGCCCATAACATGGCAAAATAAGCTAATCCAAAAAGTAAGTAGGGGCATGCTCAAATAAAGTGCTTATTTGAGATGAAACTAAAAATTACATTTTTACAATCAGATTTAACCTATCAGCCCATTATAATTGGATTAGATTGAAAATTGCTTTCAAAAACAAATAGTTGGGGTATCATTGCCTTTTTTTTCAAAGTAAGAAAATGCATATTTTTTCGTAATTGCTTATTCTTAAGCAGCTTATGCAAGTGCTTACTTCATGAAAACATCACAGAATAAAAATGCTTATTTGTAAGCAGGAGCATAAGTTGAAAAACAAGCAATCCCAAACACCCTGTATGGCTTTTTAAGTAATAATGGGTGATTGAAATGTAATTTCAGCTGATGGGTTACGAGCGGATAAGTTTTTTGAGCCTGATTCTGATGGGAATTACAGAGCACCATTTTTGAGAAGTGTGATTAAAGGGCAAGGGCGTTGGGGTGTGTCGCATGCTCGTCCGCCCACGGAGTCAAGGCCCGGGCACGTGGCGATTATTGCTGGGTTTTATGAGGATCCTAGTGCGGTTACAAAAGGTTGTTTTTTTTTTCGTTCTGAGCTGGATCATATATTTGAATGTTGGAAACACTGTTTGGTTTAATAGTTTGTGATGTGTGCAGGATGGAAGGCAAACCCTGTGGAGTTTGATTCGGTTTTTAACAAGAGTCGGCATACGTTTTCTTATGGTAGCCCGGATATTGTTCCGATATTTTGTGGAGCTTTGCCTCATAGTACATGGAATACTTATCCTCATGAGTATGAGGATTTTGCTACTGGTGTGTACATACATATTAGATATTATTTATATATGGGGATATTGGTTTTTATTGTTTATTAAAGTTTTTACTGATGATATTGCAGATGCGTCTTTTTTGGATGAATGGTCATTTGATCAGTTCGAGAGCATTGTGAATAAGTCGAAATATGACCCTAAGTTAAAACAGCTAATTCATCAAGATCAGATTGTTATATTTTTGCACCTTCTTGGTTGTGATTCAAATGGTCATGCACATCGTCCTTATTCTTCTATATATCTCAACAATGTTAAGGTTGTTGATCGTATTGCTGAAGGCGTCTACAATCTTCTTGAAAATTACTTTAAGGATAATCAAACAGCGTATATATTCACAGCAGATCACGGAATGAGTGACAAAGGTTAGGGAACTTGAAACACTCATTTTGTTACCTCTAACCATTTCCGTTTTCTAAATTTCTAATTATATCATGTGCATCTTTCATACAATCTATTAAAACTTCAAATATAAGTATTGCATGCTGAACATTGAGTGCTTGTATCATGAACAACAGGAAGTCATGGAGATGGGCACTGGTCAGTTACAGATACCCCACTTGTGGCTTGGGGAGCAGGTGTTAAGCATCCAAGGCCGGCATTCAATAACCATGAAGATCGTGGTGAACAATTTGTTGATGAACATCATATGCATGATACTCCTACACCTACTGATTGGGGTCTCAGTACCATAGAAAGAGTGGATGTCAATCAAGCTGATATTGCACCATTGATGGTTGTGCTGTGTGTCACCTTCCTTTTGCATCTTCTATTTTGGACATTATTCACTCAAAATCCTTAGCTTAATTTAAATTTTTGACATGCTTACTTATGTATGGCAGTCGACTCTTATTGGTTTGCCATGTCCTGTCAACTCAGTTGGAAGTCTGCCCCTTGACTACGTTGATTTAACTAAGGTCGGATGCTTCCTTTATTGTTGATTATATACTCCATTAGTCCAATCCATTATTATGATGCTTTTGTTTGTAATGTTTAACTTGGTACTGGATTTGTTGCTTTATAATGTTCAGGGGAATGAAGTGGAGGCTGTGCTAGCTAATACAAAACAAATTCTCAACCAATTTCTTCGTAAATCACGTATCCTTTGAACTACAATGGAACATCTGTTGCATATTAAGGAGGATTAATATCATTGCATTAAAGTTACCATTTTAGTTTGAAACCAAAGGTGACCAGATTACCATTTCAAGTCAAAACCACTAAAATTGATTTGGTTATGGAGAAATAATAGTTAGTTAAGTGATTATAGCGACTTATAGGAACCGTAATGCTATAAAAGGAATTACGACAAGAACAAAATAACAGCTTATTGTGCATCCTTTACTACTTTTCCTTTGTCAATCTCAGAACTTAAGCAGGCCACCTCATTCAGATTTAAGCCATATGAACCTCTAGCCCATTATACTTCATCTTTAGAAGAAATTGAGTCTCTCATATCTGTTGGAGACTATGAACATGCAATGAAGCTATCCAAGAAGCTTAAAAGTCTGGCACTTGATGGGCTGCACTATTTTCAAACATATGATTGGTTCATGTTAATGTCTGTTATAATACTTGGCTACACTGGATGGATGCTCTGTCTTATTCTTCACGTGTTGCAGTCTTATACATCTTTGCCTGGAAAAATCCTTAAGAAAGAGGAAGCTGTTTTCACAAGAGACCGTCCGTCAATGGTATGTTTAAAAGTCGAAACTTTTAGAATTTATAAAAAGTTTAAATACCTAAGCAAGATACTTTACTTATTTACTAGCAACAGCAACATAAAATGAAAACGATCAGAAATTGCAACTTAGCTACCTCGATTGTTGTTAGCAGTCATAGCAATTGATACCATAAGGTAAATCACGTTTCTATTCTTTGTAAAAGATTGAAAGTATTTTGTTTTGATTGGTAAAACAGTGGAAGTATCAAGTATGTTATTAAAGTGGAAGGTATCATAACATGCATACACGCCAAATCCTACGTGGAACCCAAAATGGCGCCGCCAATGGCATGCCATGATACCACCCTCCCAAATGCCAAATCCCAAGCCACTTAAGTGGCGTACGCCACTTTATCTTTTTTTTTTAAAATTGGTTTTGTGTGTGAGTATTGTGTTTTAATTGGGTATGGTGGGACCCAAATGGCATGTGAAAGGGGTATTATGAGGGAGGGGTGTTTTGATGTGTGAGTGTTAAAAGTGAGGATGCTGAGGTGGCACTGAAAAGAGGGTTTTGGCATGCCATGGTACCCCTTGCTCCTATGATTGGTAACAATGAAAGTTTATTGCTTTGATTGGTTACAAAAGGCAAGCACGCCACTGTAGTCAACTATTTTTGCAATATGTTGTTATAATCAGTGAAATATATAAAGAATATTGTTATCAACCCTTGATGCATAAAGCGTTTGGAAATTATTTTGTGTGGCAGGTCTATTTATGTGGAAGTCTCATCATGGCATCGGTTTTTATTATGCTGTATCTGGAGCACTCACCTCCGCTATATCATGCTTATTTTGCAATGACAGTATTTCTTTGGACCAATATATTTAGCGAATATAGGTTTCTAAGAGCCTTATGGAGACATTTCTTACAAGGAAAAGAATCTTTCCATGTCATTGAACTCTCTGCAACGTCTGTTGTCTCCATCGTCATTCTTGAGTGCCTAGTGAGAAGCTTCACTGAGAGAGTTATCTACACGTGGTGTTTCTTAATTGTGGGGGTCATTTCACCACTATATCTTATTAAGTCAATCCCATGGGAATCTGGAATACCAGTTTTTCTGTGGCTAGCATGTTGGTTTTTGTCTGTATTTACCTTGATGCCTGCAGAGATCCCTGATAATACTGTATTAGTGTAAGTTAAAATTCTACTATCTATTTACCATCATTATTTAATGAGTTAATTGCATAAATGGTCCCTGTGGTCTGTCGGGTTTAACGAAAAAGGTCCCTACACTTTTTTTTTCCCGGATCCTGTCCCCAAGGTTTTCACCCGTATCGGGTTTAGTCTCTTGACCAATTTTTCCGTTTGTTTGACCGTTAATTGTTGGTTTAGTTGGTATAAATGACATAAATACCCTCGTGCTTGTTTCAGAAATGATCCTTGTGGTTTCTTGTGTTTCAGATATATGGTCCCTGTAACAGTTAATTATTTTATTTCTTTTAAAAATTTAACTTTTTTATACGTTTCATTTATGTTTTATACCGTTATTTTAGAACATTTCGAGAAATTTTTTTTAAAACATTTTTTTTAAACATTCGAATTTTTTTAAAACATTTCGAGAAATTTTTTTAAAACATTTCGAGAAATTTTTTTTTAAAACATTTCAAAAATTTTTTTTTCCACGTAATTTTAAATATTCTTACATAAATTTAAAAATAAAAAAAATTTCGAGAAATTTTTTTAAAAAAATTCGAATTTTTTTACATAAATTTAAAACATTTCGAGAAATTTTTTTTAAAACATTTCGAGAAATTTTTTTTTAAAACATTTCAAAAAAATTTTTTACCGAAAATTTTAAATATTCTTACATAAATTTAAAAAAAAAAAATTTCGAGAAATTTTTTTAAAAAAATTCGAATTTTTTTACATAAATTTAAAACATTTCGAGAAATTTTTTTAAAAAACATTTCAAAAATTTTTTTTACCGAAAATTTTAAATATTCTTACATAAATTTAAAAAAAAAAAAATTAACACACATTAATTAGAAAGTTGAAAAAAATATAAAAAATGAAGGACTAAATATGTGATATCACATAAACCACAGGGACCATATTTTTAAAGTTATATAGGTTTTAATGTAAATATATTTGAAAAGACAAAAATACCCATAAAGTTAACGGTCAAGTGACGAAAATGTTGGTCAAGGGACTAAACCCGATACGGGTGAAAACCTTGGGGACAGGATCCGGGAAAAAAAAAGTGTAGGGACCTTTTTCGTTAAACCCGACAGACCACAGGGACCATTTATGCAATTAACTCTTATTTAATAATCTCATGTGCTGATTTTTTTTTTTTTTTTTTTGAACGAAATGTGCTGATTTTATCTTACACTTTTTTTCCTTCTTGCAGAAGTATCAGTGGAATTATAATTGTTGTAATAGGAGGAGTCAGCAGGTATTTAGATATGCACACCAGAGATAACAAGTATTGGCGTTATCTCATTATGCGTGACTCAAAACCCAAATTCCCCTGGCTCTTCCAATTACAGGTATTTAATTACCATATATCAATTAGCTTTAATGGTACTCGGCATGAACTGAGATGATATACATACAAGTATTTATATAAATTACTTTAATATCTGTTAGCGACCATTTAATAGTCTTTGATTTGCTTGTAAATGTATAGGCTCTTTTGGTTGGTTTATCATCTATATTGGTGTACCTCTCAACATCACATAGAACAGAAAAGCGTGAACTGCTTGCATTGCATCAGATGATGAATTGGTCTATTGCAGGTAGATTTCCTATTTTGTTGTTATTTTTTAGATACTTGGTCTTGATAAGTCTTTTTTAAGCAGCTATTTACCATATAACCTGAAATCGTGGAGCATAGACTAATGGTATCATACCTGCGTAAGAACTAATAGTTGTATTTTTGTAGGTTTCTCCATGGTGCTTCCGCTATTTTCAGCAACTGGTCTACTTTCTCGGCTAGCTTCCATATACCTCGGTTTTGCACCCCCTTTTCTACTATTATCTATCGGGTATATCTCTGAATTTCTTTATTGCTATTCTTATAAATGTGTTGCTGATCTCTTTAGCAATTACAGATATGAAGCTGTCTTCTATGGGGCTCTTGGTCTTGCACTTTTTGGATGGATACTGTTTGAAAATGCACTTCTTTACGTTAAAAAGCCTGATAGATCCCTTACTTCCTTTGAAGCTGAAAATGGTAACATCATTCTCGAGGAAGGTGATAGATGTCTACAGTTATCTGATATGAGAATTCCAGTAGTTTTTGTAAGTATCGAGTTCCCATTTTGCCTATTTCTAATTATGTTATAATATAGATGCTATAAAAAGTGGTCACTGTGATATACGTCAGTGTAGTTACATAGGAAATGCCAACATTTTGTATCTTAAAGTTTTTAAGTTGCATTTAAACATCTCTAATATTTCCCTTTTCTTTTGTATTTCGTAGCTGGTGTTCTTTAATATTGCATTCTTTGGAACGGGCAACTTTGCAAGTATTGCAAGTTTTGAGATTTCATCAGTTTATCGGTTTATCACAATCTTCAGTGTAAGTAAAAGTCGAAAAACCCTCGTAGATTGTACAGGTTCCTCTTGACTCATGGTATTTATTTGATAATGTTAATTTGCAGCCCTTTCTTATGGCGGCCCTGCTCATCTTTAAATTGTTCATCCCGTTTATGCTTGTCATGTAAGTGTATCTAAAACAAAGCTTCATTCTCTTACAGTCTTAATATTATGAGAACCTTTTTACAGTTGGTAAATGATAATTTTATATCAGTTATATCATTAGAGCTTGAATGTTACCTTAGTAGCAAAGTGATATTCGGATATGATATGATTCGTATAAATGGCATTTTACTTAAACTTTCATGCTTTAGTAGTGGATGGAAATTAATCAACTTATTCTACAATCTGGATGATTCACTGTCTCATTTAACTTGAGTGCAGATGTGCATTTAGTGCAATAACTAAATTAGTCAGAGTTCCACGATCAGGATGCTACTTTCTTGTCATACTATGCTCAGATGTCATGACCATCCATTTCTTCTTTTTGGTATTGATTCTTAATCTTATGATCAAGTTATTAACTATATTACCTTGTTTTTTTTATGGATATAATTTAATCTTATTCCAATAATGTTGGCAGGTGAAAAATACAGGAAGCTGGATGGAAATTGGAAACAGCATTAGCCATTTTGGAATTGTGAGTGCTCAAGTTGTATTTGTTTTGTTGCTTTTTGCCCTCACAAGCATATACACGAAAGACATACAAACTCGATCAGCAAAACAGGTTTCTCAAAAGACCATGTAGATTTTGTTAATTTTGTTCCATGTTTTCAGAATGGCTCTCGTCGTTGTATTGTTTTACCTTTGCAGTATGTCGAGAGCTATGGTTTCCGCTTTTTGGTTTTACTATCTAAGAGAACATGTAAACGGGAGTTTTCGAGGTTTTTCCCATATTTTTTGTTAGAAAGGAAGTATATGCCTACAAACGTCTCATGTTCTATGTCAAGAAGAGTTATCATGTGTTACAGATAGAAAGGTTTTTTCGAGTTGAACTTTTAACGTATTAACAGGAGACTTGGTTTTAGTTTGTTTATATCATTTTCTAGAAACCTAGATTTTAGATATTTGTATCAAGTAGATAGGATACGTACAGGCAGTCTTTGTTTGCCGTTGGTCCTTCAGAAAATGGTGAAAGTGATTAGTTGGGCATCATGAAAACATATAAAGCACATAAAAATGATATAGCTGACAGAGCAACTTTTCGTTTTTTCATGAAATTATATAAACAAGGAATGTTTTTACCGCAACATATCAATTTCACATGGTTAAAACTTATAAACTGAAGAGCACATAACTAGTTAAACAAGCAAGATTGCCCGCGGCAACCCGCGGGGCATAATTTTTTGCGAATCGATTTCGAATGAATTTTGAGTGGGAATGTTTCCGCGCGTTGCGGCAAGGCTGACTTGTATGTAACACATGTATTTTATTTCACGGAGCATTTTTTTAACAATCACGGAATTTGAATGTGTATTTGTCGTTGGGGCAAGTGTATTATTTTTTACTTATTTGGTCAACAAAATATGTGGTATTCGTATTTATATAGTATGACATGTACCTGGAATCATATACTAAATGTATTTACTTATTAAAGTTCATAATTTTGACTCCTGTTGTTTATTTTAAAGTTATGTCAGAAGCATTCCAACATTTGCCTCGTTTTGTTCGCAATGCGAAGATCTTTCCGCGGGTATTTTTTGATCTGAATGAATCGGTGGATATGTGTTATATATTTGATAAATAAAGTTTATTATATAAAAAAAGTCGTAAATAGTTAAAAGTTGAGGGTACGTTTTGTAATTTTTTTTCTATGTTAAGCCGGCTGTAAATGGCAAAAAAGTATACGTTATTTATATAATTTAAACTTTCACAGAATTGTACGTTCCTGACCCCTGTCATTTATTTTAAAGTTATTAGGTAGTTTAGAATGTGTTTTGAAAGTATATATATATATATATATATATATATATATATATATATATATATATATATATATATATATATCTATATATATATAGATAGTGAGAACTTTCCTTTTCAGAACCATTCTTTAGTGCGAGAAACTGACAAACGCACCCAAAAACATGCATGCATCCCTTCAATAATTGTATTATTTTCACTTATTTTTATTAAAAACCAACATATATGTTTTAAAAAAACATAGTTGTTCTAAATAATTGAAAGAAATTAGAAATACAAAATTTTTTTCTTTGAAGGTGTGCATGTATGGTTCTTATAAAGCGTGCAAACCGACAATATTACGGCCGTGTTGTAAAGTTTTTTGTGAAAAAAGAGGAAGAATTCATGAAGATACTGAAGTATAGAGGTGGATTCTTATGATTATTGAGATTTTCATATTTTTTTTATTTTTAAAAGCTGCATGTATGTTTTTGAGTTCTAGTTCAGTTCTCCGCACTAAGAATGGTTCTGAAAAGAAAGCTATATATATATATATATATATATATATATATATATATATACTAGTGGCAAAACCTGCCCGATGGGCGGGTATGACTTGTGATTATTGTTTTTCTTTTTATTTTTGGTTAAATATTTCTTTTAAGAAAAAAATATTTATTATCGAAACATTTTTTAAACCTTTTGTTTTTTTAATTGTTTTGTTATTATAAAGTTTTAAAGAATAAAGGAGTTTCTATTGTTTATTTTTCTTAATTTAAAAGATGTTGAATCTAATATGTTTTACTGCTTTATCATGGCCCTTATAAGCAGCCCAATATGTCACCCACATATTTACATCGTCATACATTAAGTAACGGTTAATGAATTACGAACATCGTAAAATTATATACCGTTAATAACGAACGAAAAAGAATGAATTGTAATACAATAAGAGGAAATAAAAGTTAATAAATTATACGCTATTAAAATCATAAACACCCTGTAATGATATGTGTTTGACCTAAAAAGTCTTTTGCTTATGACTATACAGAAAGCATGCGAAAAATGGGAAGGTGATCTTTAACTAAAAAAATGGAAAGGCGATAATTTTGATAGAACCTGTTGGACAAGAAAAACAGAAAGAAAGTAAGCTTACCTGGCTATGTCTTGCAGAAACACTCCTCTTAATCCGAAGCATGCCTCGGAAAGTATCTTCATTGCCATGGTTTACTTCAGATTCATGCCACTTTTTCCAAAAATCACCATCAAAAGACATGCCAACCTTGGCGACAAGGTGGTGCATTTTCACCATACTCAGCACAACAGCTCCATCTGTTTTTCCAGTTGGACCTCCCAATATTTGGTCGATCAGTCTTGTCGTTCCATTTGTATACAATGACGCCTGACCCATCACTCCATTCACCATCGATGCCTTGGTGGGGTGGAGCCAATGCTAGTACTCCTTTATCGCCTACACATGAACCACTTTGTAAAGTTACATATATTTATTTGCTAATAAAATATAACAAAACACAAGAAGACACAATTATATATCTTTAGAAAGCCATGAGGTGCATTTAGTGAATGTGCCAAATTGAGGTTTACTTAGTGACGCAACTAAAATCTTTTGGGTGGAATGCATTTAAATATTATGTTTGTTTAATTGGTATAAGAAGCTTACTACAAATAAATTGTTATCAAATTGATGCAAAAATGAAAAATCCTATTGAAAAAACAGGGCAAAAACGTCAAAGTATGAACATGGTCAATCAAAGTCAGTAGTTTCCTTAATCAGCTACTGAGCCATATGGAGCTATTATCATCTGAAATTGTTTTCACTCAAAAGTTTGTAATGTAGTTACTTTAGTCAAGGATCATTGCTCTTCTTTTCTTAGCTCCTCCCCAATGTAATCCATCGTCCTCCCCAATGTAATATTGTAATCCAACGCCTAACAGTTGGTTTGTTGCATCTGTTCTAATATAATGTGTCTGAGACAATAATAACACAGCTGTTAATTGAAAACTCGCTTCAGAATTACGCGAACTTAATAAGGCTCATAAAAGATTTTAAATAAGCATCTCCATAATTGCAACCGTAAAACAGCCTATTTGTGCCAATAAGTTTCCTTAAAAAGCTGACCCAAACACCCCTATGACATAAGTCTCAAAACAAACCGGAAAATTTGGGCTAATGAAATATGAGCTGAAATCACGTAGGTTCGTAAGCCCACTAATTAGCTTAAACAAACACCCAAGAACTTATTTTCTAGCTTTAAGTTCACAACTCACAAAATAAACCAACAAAATGGGTTTATGAAATATAAGGCGATGTCATATAAGCTTAAACAAACACCCCCGAAAAGTGGTGTTTTTGAGCTTAAAGTTTTTGTTTCTGATTCGGGTATGAAGTTTTAAGGTTTATTTGGTTTGCATTATGAGTTGAAATAGTAGTAGTAGACATGTAAACAATATATAAGGTCTGGATCTTTGTAACGGTGTAAATTGCTTGTCAAAGTTGGGCTGACTTATTAGGAATAAGAATGTCTGATTATATAAATAGAAGGTTATAAGGTCTGGACATAAACAATGAGTTATCTAGCTGGTGCACATAGATATTAGTATGCTTTATAATATAAATTGAAGGATATCTTTACCATCAACATTTCATTTTGTGTTGTCAACATTTGGTCACGTCCTTGTAGCTCCACGAACTTTATTATCATGTCAAGTATATCTGCTTCTATCAGATGTATTTCTGAAATGAATCTGTTACACGTATTAACATTTTCATTACATTTCAAAATTTCCAAATGTGTTGCTGTAAAATCTATCTTGGAAGACTAAAATATCTAAGTCACTTGTCTCTTTCCTCAAGTAAAATTTCTAGATGTGTTGCCATTGGAACGTCATTTTGCTCTTTCTAAATAACCCGGGATGGCATAACTAAAGCACAAACAACTTGCAATACTAATGGCTAACAGAGCGAAAGATGTGATTAATCATGCACCCCGTAACCATACTGTGCGGACACGACTGGGACAATACCGTGCAAATTTAAACGGACTTTCACCTTGACGTTGGCAGGGTCACTTTTTGTTGCTTGGAACTTGAAAGGGACCAATATGTGCATCATTGCCAATATCAAAGTTATTTCGCTTTCAATGGCATTTTTATTGTTCTACAATCATATTGATGTATAAAATGTCAACATCTCTCTGAAATCACCAAATGCTGGAAATCATTTTCACGCAATAATTTCTCTTGACATATATATCTTACCACTACATAAAAATAAGTATTATAGCACATATCATAAAGTTTACTTACCTTTTTTCATCTCAATAAAAGAAGTAAAGAACCGATCAAGGTGCATCTGATATAGACTTAGGTACTTCACACTAAATCATGGAGGATGTTGGAAAGCTAAGTTTATATACTACTGTGACACGCTCGCACATATGTGAAAAGAGTATATTAATGTTCATCAACATTATGTTACAAATATCAAATAATAAAAATATAAAAAAAATTAAAATTGTAAAACGAAAAGTAAGACTAGAAGAAAAAAAAATATTAAAAACAAAAGAAAAAAGAAATAATATAAAAAATAAAATCAACTAGCGTTCTGTCAAAAAAACCCTAGTCTTTTCTCCTTGTGTGGGCGATTTTCAAACCCTTCTGGTCTTTCAATTATAAATTGATTTTTGTCCCTATTTGATCTATCTTATCTTACTGACGATCTTAATTGATTTGAATTAGGGTTGTGGTAGGTTTTTTTAAGGTTTTTAAATCGTTTTTTATTTTAGGGTTTCATGCCGCACTTGTGATTCTTGTGTTATTTACGTGGAGCTGCTCTTATTTGACCTTATATCTCGTTTACACCTAATTCTTTATAGATCCATATTCTTTGTTTCGTTTCTTTTGATCGTAATAAGGTGTGGGTTTTTAGGGTTTTAGGTTGTGACGTTATTTTAGGGTTTTTGTGGTCATATCTGGTGTGATTTCTTCGTGGTGATCCGTTGGTGCATATTACAAATATTTTAGATCTTTTGGACGTGAATATAGATACTGGTTATGGCATGGGATTGTTTGTGTATCGAAACCCTAATTCGATTAGGGTTTCTTGTGTTGTTGCTAATCGTGGTCGGCATTGGGTCATCAGTGTTAGGGGACATGGAAGAGGGGGTTATCTTGGATTATAGTGGATAAGAAAAGAAAGGAAGGAAGTGCGAAGGAGGGTGGAAGGTGTGAAACCAATTTTGGGCGGAACTTGCCAAGCTTTAAGAAATATTGAGGGCAAGACTAACTATGCCTAAGGTATCTGAAGAAAGCTGTTCCTTAATGTTCTAGTGATTACCATGAGGTTGTTTATGCCACTTAATGATGTGGTAGTGGTAAGCAATTTAAACTTGAGTGCAGTGGTAAGTAAATGCTAATAAACTACTGATGTTCGTTAATTTGGATCTGATCCAATGGAATTAGTCGACCAATGAAGAACTTATGTGAGCTGCTACTAAAATGATATGCCTAGTTCCTTCTTCTGGTGCTCTCAAAGTACTATAAGGGTTCTGTCAGGAGGTGTTCACGGAGTAATGACGGTCCTAAAACAAGTTAACTCCATTTGCGAGTTTGTTACGATCTAATAAGGCAAATAATAAGGTACATTTCCGTACCCTTGTTAATGAAGAGAGAGTTGAATCTGTTGATTGTGTGCTTCCTAAGGCCGCGGCTGCCAAGGTTAAAAGTAGGTATGAAAACTCCATTGTGGGTTTTTTGTTGGTAAGGACCCTTCTTTTCCGGTTGTTCAACAATATGTTTCGAATACATGGAGGAAATTTGGGTTGGAAAAGATAACGAGGAATGATTGATGTCTACGTTTTTAAGTTTGCTTCTAAATTCAGAATTGGATCAAGTGTTAGAAAAGGGACCGTGGATGATACGAAAGTCCCCTATTATTCTTAATAAATGGTCACCTAGTGTGTCTTTGAAAAAAGGTGAGGTCACCAAAGTTCCTGTTTGGGTAAAAATTGTACAATGTTCCATTTCTAGCGTAACTCGAGATGGATTGAGCTAAGATTGCCTACACATAAATAGGTACACCTATCATGCTGATGCTTTTACTAGTTCTAATGTGTGTGAAATCATGGGGACGAAGTAAGCTATTGCTCGTCTCTTATTGAATAGGTGCCTCATTCTAATTGAAAAAGAGTTACTATAGCTATATCGGATATGAGGGTGATGGATATACTAAGGAGGTCATCAGAGTGTGTACGAATGGAAGCCAACACATTGTTTAAATTGCCAAAGTTTTGTCCAAGATCTATTTATGTCCCTAAACTTGTTCGTAAGACGATTCCTAAAACTTCGGCATATGGATGTTAGAGGCAATACTAAGTGGAAGAGATTGTAAAAGAGTTTGTTGAGATAAGACCAAAAGAAAACGAAGTGGAGCTGAATCGCGGTACGTTTGGTGGCATAGGCTGAATATGCCTAATTCCTAGGCTCTTTGGCAGCAAAAGAAGGGTGTGGATGCTAGACAGGGGGGATCAATTCAGCCATCTCCTAGTGTTTCTACTAATAGATAATGAAAAAGGTAATGGTTGTCGAAAACACGTATCGTGAATCGCCTATCTTTCGATGTTTTTGAATGTGGAAGGTAAAAAGGTGTGATTGCTGGACAGCACCTGAAGGTTAGGAACATGTTGTACTGAGAGTTTGAATGTGAATAAGAATAAGGCTTCCAAAGCCAAGTAGTATCGAAATCATCTATGAATGATGTTCAAAGATAAGAATGTATAGTTAGTTCTCCGGCTTTAAAGACTAGGGATGAATTAACGAATCTGAATACTGATGATGAGGCCGGTTATTCCTTCGTAATGGTTCATCCTTAGATTGGTAATCATCTTAAGACAAGACTTGATTCTCTGATGGCTATGGTATCACAGTAGTTGATTTTTCTGGTCAAACTAGGAATATTCGTGATTTCCAAGTTAAAAGCATTGTGTGGTCAAAGTTATTTCGCTTTCAATGGCATTTTTATTGTTCTACAATCATATTGATGTATAAAATGTCAACATCTCTCTGAAATCACCAAATGGTGGATCTCATTTAGACTTAGGTACTTCACACTAAATCATGAAGGATGTTGGAAAGCTAAGTTTATATACTACTGTGACACGCTCGCACATATGTGAAAAGAGTATATTAATGTTCATCAACATTATGTTCATCAATATTATGTTCATCAATATTATGTTCTTTATCAGCTCACTATTCAGTTTGGAATTTGCAGGCTTTGTTATCTAACCCAAAGCCCATCTATATATTAATGTTATGATCATGTATTTATGTTTAAATCTCCACAAATCAACTTATAATATTATAACACACCTTACATAGCCTTTTGGGGGAAAAACACACCTTGTATCAAACGTACACTTTATGGCCAGTAATATTGATTTTGATGTAATAGGCATTTGAAAGGAGCATTGAGGGACAAGATGTGGAGGTATGGATAAAAAGGATGAAGCTTTGGTTCAAGGAGGTCACTCTTTTCAGAAAATCATACTTGGACTACAGGCTAAGGACTGCAATAATCAGTGATAGATGAAAAGAAAATGAAAATGTACTGTTGTAATTGTGATCTGTCTCTTCTTCTCTTCAAATGCAATTATAGGAATAGGTGAAACTGATGGTTGTTCAAATGAAATATATTAGACCTTTATTGCAAAGGAACTGATTCAAAGACAAAATCCTTGATAACAACAGGACTAAAGAGAAAAACCAAATATGACGACAGAACTAAATATAAATGTTTTAATATGTAACTTGCCTAAAATGATTTAAATGACATGATACCTTGACCAGTGATCCAAGCCTCACCTTTTGACATCCCAGTCAAGTCTATTTCGAGCGCACCGTCACCAGAACGTGCATCAAAGTTGGTCTGTTTCAACATAATTTCTTGTTTAACTATAGTCTTTGACATTGCTTTTGCTATAAAAAATATTTGATATTACCTTGTACCAAGTCAAAGGCTAGCAACATTTCATTATTGGTTTTG
>BQNB010043192.1:3591-40391 GCA_026074375.1 Tanacetum coccineum
TTGAGCTAAAATGGGTCAAAATGGGGTTTTCGGGTTCGTACGCCTAGAAATGGCTTCAAGACTTTATTTTTCTTGCTTCTTAGCTTCTATTCTGAGCATAGGGAATTCTCTTGATCTTCTATTACTGCTATTAAGAGGTTAGAATTCCATTTGAGAGTGTGAGATGAGTTGTGTGGGATGAAATGAAAAGGGTGTATGTTTCGTGTATTTATAGGGGTAAAAGACCCTTTGTGCCCAAGTTTTATTAGTGTAGTGGATCAAGGGCTGCTAGGGATGACAAGGAAGAGCTAGGTGATGAGTAATATGAGCTAGAAAAATATCTAAGCAAGATATGTGGTGTTGGAAGGGTTCGGCTAGAAAAGGAAACAAGTAGGTGACAAAGAGCCTTGGTAACCAAGTATTATAACAAGAAGGTGATGGAGGTGGTTGCTAGGCTACTTGGTGATGTGATGGTGAGGGAAGGGAGGTGCTAGGATGGGTGCTTGGTTTAAAAATGGGTCAAAATGGGTCACGGGTTGGATTAGGGTTCATTTAAGGTTTTTAGGGTTTAATTTTGAGTTAGGGCTAGGGTTTAGGATAGATTAAGGTTTAGGATTTGTGTTAGGATTATGGTTTACTGTTTAGGATTAGGGTTTAGGGCTTAGTTTTAGGTTTTAGGGTTTAGTTTTAAGGTTAAAGTGAAATTAAGGTTTAGGGTTTTGTTTTAGGGTTTTAGGGTTTTAGATTAGGGTTTAGGATGATTTAGGGTTTAGGTTTAGAGTTTAGAAGGTGTACATTGAGTGTAGTAGCTTGTGTTAAAGAGGTGATACAATATCTAGAATGAAAACGATGGTAAAATGGTTATTTGAATTGTACATTGTGCTTAAATGAGTCGTATATTGTTTTTAGAGGGAAAAGTTATTTAAATGTTATGCTATGATACTTGTACATATGCCTTGAATACTTGTACATTAACTTTATATGTATACATTACATATAATTAGGGTTTTGATATAAACGTTTAATGTTTAAAGCCTGTTTTGATATAACGTTGTTAAATGGATAATGTTTTTGGTAAAAATGATATTAGGGCATAGACTTGACATATTAGGATGTTTACATGATATAAACATAGATATAGATGGCATAGGTAGGTTGTGTGAGCTCGTTAACTTTAGTTATGTAAACAATGTTATATAATGGAATGTGATAAAACGAAAAATTTCCCCGTACAAAGGTGATCAATATATAATAAGTAGATATTACATTGATGAAAATTTTAGGTTGTTATAACTCTCTCACTAAAACCCCCTCTCTTTCCATATCAAAGTATGTTAATGATTATTCTTCAAATACGGCGTATCCGCTCCAATTCATACGGCATATTGAATGTTTGGACGTTGTCAATCCTTTATTTACCTGTATTTAAAAACTTTATTGTCAGCTCTATCTATTCGGCGTATTCATGTTACTTTGATTTAGGTAATACGACTTTGTTTCAGTTGCTTGACTTCTCGATCTATAATCTCCACTGGTTCTTCTACAAAGTTGAGTTTGTCAGCAAGTCGAAGCTCTTTCATTGGGATGATAAGGGATTCGTCAGATAAGCATTTCTTTAGGTTAGAAATGTGGAAAGTATTGTGGACATTACTGAGATCTTCAGGAAGCTCTAGTTTGTATGCCACTGGGATAATCCGTTCAAGGATTTTGAATGGTCCAATGTACCGGGGTTAAGCTTTCCTTGTTTTCTGAATCAGATGACACCTTTACGAGGTGATATTTTTAACGTAACACGATCTCCAACTTGAAATTCTAAAGGCTTTCGTCTTATATTGGCATAACTTCTCTGCCGGTCTCTTGCAGCTTGCAAACGTTGTCGAATATGCACTATCTTTTTAGTGGTTTCATGGATTATTTCTGGTCCTGTAAGTTGAACATCTCTAACTTCGGCCCAGCAAACAGGTGATCTACACTTTCGACCATAAAGTACCTCAAATGGTGCTGCCTTGATACTGGCATGGTAACTGTTATTGTATGAGAATTCTACCAATGGTAAGTGTCTTTCCCATCCTTTTACAAAATCTATAACAAGGGCTCGAACAAAGTCTTGGGTGTTTGAATGGTCTTTTACTTTGTCCATTGTTTTCAGGATGATAGGCCGTTACTCATCGTCTAATTGAAGTAGCCAAAGCACTTTGTAATGATTTCCAGAATCTGGATGTGAATTGATTATCACAATCCGAAATGATAGTATTGGCACGCCATGTCGGGAGACTATTTCTTTGATGTATAACCTGTAAGGGTTTCCATACTATCTGTCTCTCGGGTAGGGATGAAGTGTGCGGATTTGGTAAGGCGATCGACAATGACCCAGATTGTGTCATGTCCGTTTGATGTTTTGGGTAGTTTTGTGATGAAATCCATTGTGATTCTCTCCCATTTCCACATAGGAATCTCCGGTTGTACCAGTAAGCCGGATGGCTTCTGACATTCTGCCTTAACTCTAGAACTGTTAAAAATTTGCCAACCATATTCAGCGATGATGTCTAGGCCACAATAGTGTTTCTTAAGATTCCTGATACATGTTGTCAGAACTCTTAGGAACATGTTAAACATTTGCCCAACATATTCAGCGATGATGTTAGACAACCAATGAGTTTCTTTAAGATCCATGATACATGTTGTTGAATCGGTGAATGGATACTTTTGATTTATGGGACTCATGCATGATCAAGTCTCTCAGATTACCAAAGAGTGGTAACCAGCTTCAGTTCTTAATACAACGAGTTCTATCAGGACGTATTTCAAATGCTTTATCTATTCCTCGTAAGTTTTTAACCTTGATGTTTTCTTCTTTGAGTGCTTCGGTTTGAACTTTAAGAATTTATGAGGGTAAGTTTGGATGAATGGTCATAACTAATGATCTAACTCGGAGTGGTTTGATTCGTTCCTTCCGGCTTAAGGCATCTGCTACAACATTTGCCTTTCAAGGATGGTAGCGAATTTTACAATCGTAATCTGCAAGTAATTCTAACCAACGACGTTGTTTCATGTTCAACTCTTTCTGATCAAGGATATGCTGAAGACTTTTGTGATAAGTGAACACAGTACACTTTGTACCATATAGGTAGTGTCTCCAAATACTTAAGAGTGAAACAAACTGCTCTAATTCGAGTCATGAGTGGTATAGTTTTCTTCAGAGGTTTGAGTGTTGGGGTGCATATGCAATAACTTTCCTCTCTTTGCATTAACATCGCTCCCAAGACCTTTATGGGATGCATCACATATAAACAAACAATATCATCGTTTCCTTCTGGCTTGCTAAGATTGGAGCTTCATAACGCTTCTTGTTTTAAGTAATTTGGAAAGCGACTCTGATCTTCGCCCAGATATACTTCTTGTTTTTCTGGGTTAATTCAGTCAAAGGACTTTGTCAATCTTCAAAAAACCTTTGATAAATCTCCGATAGTAGCGACAAGGTCCTAAGAATTGGCGTATTTCTGTAGGTGTAATAGGAGATGCCCAATTCTTATCTGCTTCAATCTGGCGGGGTCAACATGAAGTCCTTGACTATAATTAAGTGTCTAAGGAAATTGCTCGATATGAATCCAAGGAAATACATTTGGAGACTTAGCTCCAATTCTCTTTCTTGAGTAATTCTAGGATTATTCTCAGATGATTTGTGTGCTCTTCTTTGTTACAAGAGTAGATAAGAATATCATCGATGAACACTATCACAAATTTATCTAGGTATGGTTTACATACACGATTCATGAGATCCATGAATACAGCAAGCGCGTGTAGTTTAACCAACATGGGCATCACTTGAAATTCATTATGTATGTATCCTATTCTGAAAGCAAGGTTTGGGATATCTTATCACTAACTCTCGTGATGCATAACCCTTGATCTTCAAGTCGATCTTATGAGTAAACACTCAAACCTGTGAAGTTGGTTAATAAGTCATCGATCCTAGGTAATGGGTAACGATTCTTTACGGTAAGTTTATTCAACTCCTGGTAACTGATACACATTCTAAAAGATCCGTATTTCTTTTTAACAAATAAGACAGGAGCTCCCCAGGTGAAGTACACTGGTTCGAATATAACCTCGGTCTGCAACTCTTGAAGTTTGGTTTAGGATATTTCCTGCATTTATGAAGGAGCTAATCTATAAGGTGCTCGGGCTACAGGTGTCGCTCCTAGAATTAAATCGATTTGAAATTCTACTTGACGAAAAGGAGAAAGGCCAGGTAGATCTTCAGGAAAAACTTCTGGAATTCTTTGACTACGGTATGTCTTCTAGTTATTCTCGTCCGACTTCTTTTCATTATTTGGGCTACGGAAAACTTAACGTCCCACTCGGATATATTACCTTTTGGTTTTTATACAGGATATGAGATTTAGTCGGATTTTACTTCGGTCACCTCGAATGATTAATGTTTCACCATCGATGGAAATGTAGACGACTTTCTCGTCATAAATGATCCTAGCATGATACTTGGATAACCAATCTATACCGATGACGACGTTAAAACTATCGAGTTTAATCGGCATAAGATCAATTTTGAAAGGTTGGTTTAACAAGGTCGGATTGCACCTGAATAATGGTGTTTGTGCTTACTAAGTTTCCGTCAGCCATTTCGATATCATAAAAGGTATCTATTGTAATGGGTGAAATATTTAGCTTAGAGGCAAGAGATATGGATACGAAGCTTTTATCGGCTCCAGAATCAAATAATACTCTAGCTAGATGTTGGTTTAGAAGGAACATACCCGTGACTACGCCTTCTGGTCTAGATGAGCATCCTATCCCTAGCATGCGCTCTTCCCTGGGCATTGTTGTTGGTGGTCTTTCGACTGATTTGCATAATGCCCTTTCTCTCCACAAGCATGGCAAGTAACTGTCACTGGTAGCAGATTACTTCCAGTGGCTGGCCCTTTGTTTCTGCAGTTCTTAGTCAGATGGCCCACCTTGTTGCAAATATTACACTTAATAGTGCAAGGTCCTGTGTGATGCAGAGTGCATTTCTTACACAAGGGACGGTTTCCAGAATATCTATTATTTTTAGTTGGGTTGGCAGCATAAGCCATGAAGGTTTCCTGTCTTCTGTTCTGTTATGGTTGGTGATTATTGTAGCGGTTGTTGGTGTTACGATAGTTGTTATTATTATCATTGCGGCAGTTGTTGTTGTTGAAAGTTCTTATGTCGTCAAACTTTCGTTTGTGATCACTTGAGTATGCTTTGTTACTGATCCATTAGTCTCTGGGCTAGGTTAATGGCTCCTCTAGTGTTTGAGGTTTTAGAGGCGGTTAACATTTCCCTTCAATACTTCGAGGCCATCCCCCGATGAAAAAAACTTCCATCATCTTTCTCAAATATTCTGGCACCATAGCGGGACACAAGGTTGCCAATTCTTGGAATCTTCTCACATATGTCTTGAGATCATTCCCCTTTACAGTCAGATGGTAAAATTTGTCTTCCATCTTTTGGACTTTAGTTCGGGGACAATATTTCTTTATCAAAAGTTTCTTGAATTCAACCCAGGTAATCTTGTAAGCTTCTTCTATCCCAATAGGTTAGGAAAAATAATTCCACCAAGATAGAGCTTCTTCAGTTAAAGTACTAGTAGCAAACTTCACCTTGCAGTCTTCGGTACAGTTGCTACGGGAAAACACTGATTCAGTTCTTTCAAACCAGCGGATGAGACCAATAGCGCCTTACGTACCTTTGAACTTGATAGGTTGGCAGTTCATAAACTCTTTGTAGCTACATTGTCTTGCCACAGGAGCTTCTCTTGGTCTGGTGGTATTATCAGTATTTGCCATGTTAGCGGCTTGTGCTTCCAGAGCTGCGAAAACACTATCAGCAACTAGTTTCCTGATGGCAGCCTGAGTCATGGTTGGTGCTTCAGATGTTGACATCCTTTTGGGAGGCATTCTATCAACATAAGATAACACGTAATAAGAATGATATCACAAGTCTTAAAATGAGTAAGTTCATAAAATTAAATTATTACAATAGTGTATCCAAATTCCATAGATAATTCATATCAAATAAGTACATATGATTTATTTAGAAATCATGGTATGATTCATAACGATGGAGATGGAGATGATGATATAAGAGAAGTTGTTTTAGGATGGATATATCGGTATTATGAAACAACAAGGTATAACGGGATTGCCATTGTATTATATCATGAACAACTTTGCCTTTTGTATAGTCAAAATAGACAGTGTTGTTATATTATAACCACACTCCGTGGCTAGGTTAAAGCCTATAAATAGTATTCTATTTAAGTTCGATGGTCCTTTCTGGCTGTTCTTGAGTTCATAGATTGCATTCAGAAGACTTTCCTTGTCTGCTTGGTGACAGACTTGGATTTCTTCGATGATTTGTTCTAGATTAGCAATCCTGAAGCGAGCCAGAGCAATCTTGTTGTTATTTCCCATTTGCTTTCTTTGAAGTTTAGCAATTCGAGCATGAGCCTTTTGGAGTTCAGCTTCCAGATTGTCGAAATCTTGTTGTATAATCACCCGACCTTTTCCGAGACCTTCTATTTGTCTTCTATGTGCTCAATGCGGTCGAGAGAGAGTTCATCCAGGTGATTCATGACTTCCTCAATTTGCTCCTCGTGACGTTCCAAACTTTTCTTATGAGAGCTTTCTCCCGTCTCAAATTCTTGAGGTAGGGCAGAAGTAGAGGAGAATGATTGGTTATGGCCTTATTTCTTAGGTGCCCAATAAATTCTCCAGAAGAAAGAATTCTTGAGGATTAACACTTGGAAGCATAGCATTGTAGCTGGAGGCTACTATAGTTGGTGATGGAATAGGTGATTCTTTAGCATAGTATGCATGCATGACCTTCATATAAGGGTCATCATGAAAAGTGGAAAGAGTTGGTGAAAACTATTGGAAAACACCAAATGAGTTATTTGAAGAGCTAGAAATAAGTTTTTTCCTGGTGAAGCTTGGGACATACGTGAGGGAAAAGCCGGGGTTATAGTCCGAAAAAGTTGGAGGAAAAAGCATCCTTAATAATCGAAGTAGGATGGTATTGGGGAGAAGACTCACGTGTTAACAACCTAGTAGTAAATAACTAAGATATTTATTAATAGTATAATAGTTATGTATCTTCAATACTTATGCAAGAGGATGTAGTAACCGGGGAACTTTTTTAGATAGAAAAAGAAAAGTAGTTATAGTTAAGGTTTTAACCTTGTGTAGGATCTTATTTTTTAACACATATAATATCTAGAGAAGTGAAGATTAGAGAGAGAGAGGATGGATGGGAGAAACACACCTAATGAGTGTGTGTAAAATGGATCATTCTTCCACCACCTCCTCCAGTGTGGAGAGGGGTTTAATAGGTACAGGGTGTGGGCTTAATCGGCTTTCCTTAGGCTTTCTATAAGCCGACCCGGTTAGCTTCCTAACTATTACATAAAATTGTCTAACTATTATTAAAGGCTCGGAGATCGTAACTGTCGTCACTTCACTAAAAAACTGAATCCTAACAATCTCCCCCTAAAGGACGATCGTTGAGATCTCATAAATGATCAACACTTTCTGTATTTCTAACAATCTCCCCCTAAGGGGTGATCATAGAGATCTCTCCTTATGACCTTGATCATTAATCGTTGAAGCTTCTTTTCTTGATCTTGAGTCCTTTTGTGTAATAGTTGATCTTTTGTCTTGCATCTTTATGTAGTGATCTTTGACTTGTGGCTTGAGCTTGTTTCTTTAGATTGTATGTATGTGATCTTGAGCTTTCTTGAGATCATCATCTAAATTTAATCTCTAATCATCATCTTGTGATCTTTCGCCATCTTGTGTGCTTATGACTTTCAGGCCAACATGTTCATACTTGTTGTAATCTTGAAAGCACGACTTTATATTCGTATTTTCTTCATCAATTCATAACTTCATCACTTTGACATACTGAAGAAGAATAAGTTGATATCAGAGTTTGCGAAAGCTTTGGGTCATTCTTTCTTGATGTTATAAAGTCATTGAGTCTTGAGTATGAGCATGTGGCTATGAACTTGACTCTGCTGGAAAGAGGTATCTGCATCTCCATCATTATGTAATCCTGAAATAAAACAGTTAGCAATAAAGCTTGGTGACGAATATGACTTTGTCATTCGTCGGAGTTCGGTTGCATTAACCTCCGGTTCTGTGTGGACCATTTTTACAGTTTATTACAGTACTGTGAATAAGGTAAAGATTCATTATAAGAACCTTTTGACAGGGTTTTCAGCTCCAAAGTGTTTGATCCTCTAACGCAGATGCATTAGATTCACTATATCTTTGCTATTTGTCTTTACCGAACAACATCAAAAGCAGGCTACCTCACTAATAGTATTGCTACTAATAGAATGGTAAGAGTGAATCAATGAGTTACTATCTCACCGATTGAAGAGAAAATTGATTTGAAAATCAATCGAGTAGTAGTGTGTCACTAGTAAAGTGGTTTTTTGTAAACACAATCAAGAGTTTTAAGCTTTTATCAAAATTCATCCTCCGTCAGTTCATAATCTAGACCGAATCGATGCCCAGTGTCACAAGATTGATCCATTTAGGATCTCACAAGTCACCTACTTAGAGCTTGTTTGATGTTGGCTCTAGCAGGATTTCCATCTTCACTGTGAATACTTTCGTATCACTCGGATGTTCTCGCAATATCACAAGGATAATGCGTAGGACTCTTATGATAACCCTTGTTTTCACATTGTGTGAAGAGCAAGTAATATGGAATAGTGTCCTAATGAGATTAACTGATGATCTCTTGGCTCTAGACTCAATTGTGCGTTTTGGTTTAGTGATCGGAGGCTGGAGCGGACTGCCAACTTTTCAATATCAACTAACTCGGAGTGAGAAAGTCAATAGATAACGTGTTTAGTCTCCGTGAGAAATGAAACATAAATCTTTTGAGAGATTCTTAGTGGTTAGAGAGGGTTGTGCATTGCATCACTGGGTCCATGATGTCAGTCTTCAATATCAACAATCATCATTGTGATTTTAATAGCAGATGTGTTGACCCGGTTTCTGCCTAAGTGTATAGAGGGCTTCTTTCTTTACACCCTTTATCCTTACATTTCTTTTTCAATTCTTTCAAAACCCCTTCAGTGCTTACGGACTTCATATGACTAGAACTTGTTGGGTTTGTTTCCAGCTCTAGCCTCCTCTCATTCGGCACTATTCCCTTATTCTCACATTTACTCCTTTTGTATGTCATACCTAAGGACTTCTACACTAACTAGTGGATTGTCCCTGGGTAGATCCCTCTGGTTCTGGCTGGATCATGGGAACTAATACCTAACCTTACCAACCTTATAACTCCGATAAAAATTAAATACATGGTCGGTCTTTTTGGTACAATTCACCTTGCCATAAAACCACTTGAAAAACTCAATTAGGTACTTGTGATATAAATATCAAAGCTTTTTGTACCTCGATTGTTTTGGCTTTTTAGAAACGCTCCCCCTCAAAATATGCATCGATATTCGAAAGTGTTTAACACATGAAGGATGGAGTACACACATAAGTCCATACAATCGCATTTTTATAATTTTTTATATTTTAATCACATTTTCTCCCCATATCAAAATTTTCAAACCGTTTGATATTTTGGATATCAAATGATTCAAATAATGTTAGAAAACTGGGCGAAAATATGTGCCATTATGCACAGCGATTGGGAACATATTAATGCTCCCCCTCAAACTATAAAGGTATGTGTGAGTGTCAAGTATAATATTTAAGAAGATTTTGAGTTTTAACGGAAAACTATGAAAAAATTATTACATTGACCACTTAACACCAAAAGATCAATTACATAAATAGGTGTTCACAAGATTATTTGAGATCGGGGACTTGAAAATGTTCAAACGAAATGACAAGTCATTTAATTCTTTGTCAGCAACTGTAGTCCGTCTCGATAATCTCCTTTTGGAAGTTGTCTTAGCTTCCCCCCAAACCAGCAATCCTTTATTGAGTAGATTCATAGATTTCTTGCAAGCCGCATTAAAAAGACTTGATGTGCAAAGCCCAAATGTTCGAAGTACACAATTAATTTCAAAACCAAAACACCAAAGTCAATTAAGTCCTGATGAGCGTATTTCTCCTTACAAGATAGTGATGATATAAATTGAAAACACCAGGTTAGCTAAGTCTCGGATGTCATAATTATTCCCTCTAAATAGCATAAATGATAATACCTAAGTCAACTAAGGTCTCGGATGTAACAATTCTTCTGCATGATACATGACTATCTAAAGGTATTTCATCATACCTTGTGTACGTCTTTATCAAATATTTCTACCTTTTTAATAATAAGTTAGTGGTTGACGGTCGAGGAATCATTATTAAATCAGAAATATCTTCTTCAATGCATAGAATAAATCCTTCTAACAAAACTTTCCCATTGGTATCTCAAATGATGCATACTAAAAAATAACAAGATATCTCTTTCCCTTTTGTGGAAGAAATAGTGCACTCGAAAGTAACAAGTTAAGACACTGATTTTCTCTGCGGTTATGACATTTGTCTTCCCGGAATGGCCTAAAATGAAAGAAGGCTATGGACTCTATCACGTGTACTTGTTGTACGTTCTAGTGTATCTACTCCTTCCCCTTGCTGGTTTTGTACTCAGAGTCCAAGATCTCAGCTATAACCATTGCTGGCGCTACCTCCTCACCAAGCTCCCTAACCCATACTAGCAGTGCTCACCGCGTCAATAAGTCACCGAAGAATTTCGCAGATAGCACTCCGCTACTATGTACCCTATTCCACTGAGATTCAACCTTCAAGGCGCGCGGCGGTTTTATAACTATGATACAGAATTCTCCTAAACACATTCCATAGTCTTTTGCAAACTATGAGGTGTTGCAATACTAGTCGTATGTAGTTTAAAGCTTGAATTCACTAAGTCTTAAATTGCAAATAAGTCCTTAAAGTTTGAAACAAATGACATCTAAAGCCCTTGTAGTTAATATAAATTAACTCCCTTTAAATTGTTATCCGTCATTATCAAAAACTTTATCCGTTTATTTCGTGACTTATTTTGAAAGACCTTTTAAAAGATTATTTGATGACACTTTCTCCCCCTCAAATAATGACCTGTTTTCTATTTAAAGAGTTGTTGTCATTGTGTGAGTGGTCGAATTGTCTTTGAAAACCTTTTTGTGATTACTGAAAACATTGATTCATTGTAAAGACAACTTTTTACCAATAAAAATAAGATTTCTCTTATTTTGACAAATAAATGCACTGACTGGTATACTTATTGTAAAGACAATCTAGGGTTATGTAAAAGTATCATGAACCCATGATGCATGGATATGAAAGTTAATCATGCCCGAGAAAAAATTAATTACCGTGTTAGGAACAACTTGTCTTTTTGACGGACATGCTTTCCTCAGTCTTGAAAAGCGGGTCTGGTTGCAGTCTGAAATAACTACAAGGCCATAAAGACCTGTTTTGAAATGTTTGAACTTTCTGCTCGAAATTGTATTTAAAGACCCGTGTCATTGTTGAATGACATTTCTAGGTCCGTAAATATTATCGATTTTCAGAAGACATGTCTTGAAAGATATTTTTGTATTTTCTATTTTTTGATTTCTATGGTTTTTGTAGGTTTGATATTCTTTTTTTATTTTCTCTTTGGTTTTAAATATGTACATAGGATACATGAAGAATTACTACCATTATTCTTCCTTTTGTGGATAGCAGATTTCAACCAGACAGTTTCCCACCTTAATGGAGTTGGTTTGTCATTTGCGTCAAAGTAGCACCAAAGTGACAGTCCTTTTGTGTAGTTGACTTTCTTGTCGAAACCGATTAGAAGGATCGCCATAACATTCTCCAATGGTGTCTTTCTTTGTCACTTAGTGAGAGTATCAACGATTGGTTAAGATGATGCAATTGATGGATGATCCCTTGTTAGTTGTTTCTTCAGAGCTAGGTTCTTGTAGAATAACTGAGGATTGTTGTTCTGAAGTGGTTTGTGAGGTACTTGTCGATGGTGCATCTTGATTAACGGTTGTTGAGGAAGGTGAACTAGTTGAAGCAGCAGGAACTGGAGTAGGAACTTCAAGAACTGGATGATCAACATTTGGTGAAGGTTTGAAGTACTCATCAAACATAGGTTGAATCAATGAATCCCAATCATTATTTGTTGGTGGGACAACAAGTGTTGAAGATGGAATATTTTAATCGAGTCCTGAATTGATTGTTCCAGGAGTCATTAGATGAGGCTCGGGTCCTGAACTGAGTTATTCAGAAGACATTGATCATATGACCATTTGAAGACGGGAGCACATTTATATTGAAAAGATCTTATTCGAGTTAAACCGTATTGATCTCATGATTCACTATTCTCCCCCTTAAAAATTTCATATGCGATTGCCATTTTTGATTGATCTAGTGAATTAAAATACAAGCTAATGTACGTTGATCCACTTAATGATTGAACGCGCATGGGAAAATTTGAAGAGTGTTGATGAGAATGGTCGAAAACAAGAATATTTCTTTTCTTTTGAAGATAAAGCGCACTAAAGCGTACACCTTTATTTTCTTTAAGGAATGGGGCCTAAAGTGTTGTCTGCGAACGCCATTTGTCGTTGAAGAGAGAGTCCTAAACTGATGTGAACAGACGTCATTGTTAATGTGCATCAGATTAGAATCCTTTGAACCCTTAGCTTATGAGATATCAGTCTTTTCAGCAACCAAACTCTGAGTCTTTCCTTATTAGGATTAAAAGATGTACCTGCACTTAGGTTAAGAGTACATGCACTGACATTAAGAGTTTGATCACATTCATATGGGTTAGTGATATCTTCATTTGAACCATTTGGGGGTTCACTGTCAACCTTAGTTGTGCTATCGATGAACATCTTTCCAGTAGGTATCTACCTAAGACCAGCAAGCTTGAAAATTCTACCCGTCGGTATCCACCTAAGACAAGACCTAGGAGATGTTTTCTCATACACAACGGAAGTCTTTTTGGGAGAAAACCTATGTCCTAAAGAGATCTGCCTACTAGGTTTCTGAGTATGACTTTTTTTGTTCTACGGGGTTGTTACTGTTTTTAGTCTTATAGGGTTTAACCTTACGTGAATTCACTTCATTCAGGAGTTTTGTTATACAAGCATTATGATTTGCATTAAAGATACATTTATGACATGTAGAACAAAAGAAATGTTTGGAATCTGAAAAAGAACTAGAATTCCTAGAGTGATCTGCTTTGGGCACAACCATAATAGTTACGCAACTACTCTTAGATGTGGGCAAACTCCTAGAAGTTTGACTCGTTCTCTTAGGGTTTGGAGTACTACCATTAACAGTGTTTTGTAATCTAACAGAAGGCATCACACTAGGTTTTGAATTCCTATTTCTTTCTTGTGTCTTTTTCCTAGCTTTCTCTAGATAGTGATTATGAGCCATATCATTTGAACCATAATATTCATCTTGACTATTCCTAGATGAGCCAGGTGCAATCATGTGATGAGATTTTGCAAGCACATATTCTCGAACTTTAGGCAAATAATGAGGAGTGACTGGTTTTGACAAAACGTTATTCACATCAACTTGGAAGGCAAACTGTGGTTTTAAAAAGTTAGGTTGTTCAGATTTAAACGCATTCGGTTGTCTAACAACTGATTGGTTTCTAAGTGGTTATAAAACCGGTTTCCCCATGATTGATGGTTTGGCAAACTTAGTATCCACGCTATTTCCTTTTAACTTTCTTAATTCATTTTTTAATGCTGCATTTGAAAAAACCTTTTCCTGAATCTGAGCTTTTAAATCAGCATTTTTGACAGACTTTTGATTAATTTGAGAAATTAAAGAGTCACTATTGTCTTTATTGTGAGCGCGTGTCTTTTTAATTGAATCATAAAGTTCTTTGTAAGTCTGTTTCAAATGCTCATTTTCTTTATGTAGTTGCTCATTTGCTGCAAGTAATTTGGCCACACTGTGTTCTAATTTGATGTTAATAGTTTTAATTACATCTATATCATTTTTAACTTTGGCTTCATTACTTGCTTCCTTCACACTTTTAATTTGATTCTTCAAGTTGCAAATTAGTGTGGTTTTGGCCTGTAGCTGAGCTTTCAAATCATTTATCTCAAAAAATTCACAAATTCAGGAATTTACCGTGATTCTTACATGGTTTGTTTACTTTGAAAACCTTCTTCCTTTTGTTGAATTTGTATTTCAAGTGAAATACAATGTTTTTCCAGTTGTAAAAATCGTTTTGAAAGTTCATTGTAAATTTCCTTATCAACCATATCTTTCGTTTTGAGAAGCTCAGTTTTAAGCAAAGCATCCTGGTCAATCTCTCCTCCCCTATGACACATATTTGTTGAAGTAGGAGTGGTATTGCTTTCAATAGTTTCCAACAGATGTGTGTCATAACTGGGTTTCAGATTGCTCAGTATGTTGTTGTTCATTAGCAAGGATATAGTAGAGCATTTAGATTGTACCTCAGCAATTGCACTTTGTCAATTACGGGTCTGATACTGCATTCCACAGCTTGTGTGGTAATAACTCCCAAAACTCGCTACTTGTATCTGCTTGTCGTGGATTTTCCCACTTGCTTTTTTTTTTTTTTATTCTGTGACAACCAACCCAGCATCAACTGCTTCACGCATATTGACCTTTTCCTCTTGCCTTGCGATATTAGTTTCACTCTCTGTTTGTCTGAATGCATCGTTGTTTTCATGCTCTTCAAACTTGCGCTTTTGATACAATCAAGCTTCGTTATCAAAAACTACAACCTGGTTTGATCCCTGAATATCTTGAGACTTCGTCTTGACACTTGACTTAATTTGATGCTCATGAAGTATTTCATCATGCAACTGACTTCCATTCTCCTTTAGTGCATTAACTTCATTTTCTTTCATGCGTAATACACCATATGTATTTACAACTTTATGAATGACCGCTTCAAGTGTATCCAGGTTCTCGGTAAGCTCCACGTCTGTAACGCACTAGTGTTTACAGCGCGGTGAAGTATGCGAAGTCTTGAGTTGTCAAACCTTTAGATTCAGAAGATCCGTTGCATTTACCCCTTTTGAGGCAGAAGATTCCTTGAACTGTTTCTGAGTGCTTGAAGACAATCTTTGCCTAACCCCATGAAGATTCTCTCTTTCAAGTTGTAGCCTTAACTGATCCAGATTATGAAACATCTTCAATTTGAAAGTCTGATGCTCTTCACCAAAGAATGAGCGAAATGCTGGTTTAAATGCATCAACAGCATAAGGCGAATTAAGGAGATAGAGATCAATAAATGTGTCCGAGTGTTCAACCCATGACATGCAGAGGGATGCCTTTTGTTATGCGAGCCTTGCGTCAGCTGAAGCTCTCTCTCTTTTGATTAGGAATAGAAGATTCCATTGAAATTCGATGTGTGAAAAGAAATTAAGGATCTTTAAGTAGATAATGTGATTGATGTTGTGTATATAAATGCAAATTAACGTTCACGGGATTTACAACATCTATGATTAAAACCGAAAAAATAATAACGGATTTTGCAAATCAATAGAAAACCGAATGAAATAGATCGTTTGATGTTAAAGGTAGTTTGTTGTTTGATTAATGCATTTAAGTCCTGTTTAGTGACGGTTTGTTATTTGGCCCTAAAAATCTAGAATTTTGACCAAAACAAAAATTTACCCTATTACCAAATTTAAATTTTGTGTAAAAATTAGCCTAAAAAAGCTATTGAAAAATTATTTTTTTTTTCTTATTTTTCCCTGCCAAAAGTAATTTGAATTTTTAACAAATTTTCCCTATTACCAAAATTTAAATTTAGGTGTAAAAATGGATAAAAAAGGCATAAAAAAAACTAAATTTTTCTATAACTTTTCCCCCAAAAGTACTTTTTTTTTTTTTTTTTTTTTTTTTTTTTAAATCAAACCGCTGCGTATATGTTTCTATCAAACCGCCGCTTTGAAATCAACCAAACCGCCTCTATATTTTTGCTAACTCGCCGGCTTAATAAAATAATCAAACCGCTGCCTATAGTGACTAAACCGCCGCTGGTGAGATAAAGCAACTCGCCGTTTTACAACCCGCCGTTTTTTGGCACCCGCCCGTTTTAAGCAACTCGCCGTGTGTTTTTAGCAACTCGCCGTACGTTACAACTCGCCGACTATTATTTTCAAGCCAACTCGCCACTATCCTGTGTAAACCGCCGCGAACAAGCAACTCGCCATTGACTTTTGGCAACTCGCCTTTGACTTTTTCCTAAATTTCCGGATCTTGTCCCTACCTTTTGTCAAACCGCCGGTTAGATAATGATATTTTAACCAACTCTCCACGAAGAACACTTGGACGAATTAAGCAAAATCAAGCCATATTATCTTTTTAACCACGAATCAAAGCTCTAACATGCAATACTAAGATGGTGTATGAAGATTAACCTTCCAATAACATGTATTTCTTCGTGGATCATAAAAACGAAGCAACCCTCCACGAAGAACATCAAACTTAATAACCTTATAAATCGAACTAGGAGCTTGTATACCACTTGAAATTGTTACAATCTAACCTTTTTGATGTGTAGAACAAGAGAAGATCAAGTTTAACAAACAAATAAGCCACAATCAAAAATGAGCCGTGGGTTTTTTTCTTTAAAAATAAGCCACGAATTTGAGCTTATTTATCCATATGAATCAATCACGAATCCACCCCATGGCTCTGATACCAATTGTAGGTTCCCGAATTCACACAAACATGTATAGATCTAAAGAGATCTAGAGAGAGAAAGTTAGAGAGAGAGAATAGTTGAGAGAGAAAAAGAAAACACACTAAAGAGTGTGTGTTAAATGACTAGATGCTTACCTCTTCCAAAGTTGGAAGAGGTATTTATAGTTCTTACAATACACCGGGTATTAGTACCCGGTTCAATACCGAAAGTCAAACGTTTACCTATTAAACTACGAGCTATATTGAACAGTAAAATACATGGGGTGACCGAGTCTTTTTCTAATATCTAACAAGAATTCTCATATCTATAGCCAGCAACTATGAATATTTAGATATGCAAATGCAATGTAAAAAACCTTCTTAAATGGTTATCCTGATGAAGACATTTATAGGTATAAAAACAACCTGAAGTTTTGTTACCTAAGGCATGCTAGAAAAGTATCAAGCTTCAAAGATCCATTTATAGTCTTAAGCAAGCATCAAGAAGCTGTGAATAAAAGATTTGATGAGGAAATCAAAAGGTTTAAGATTTGCTCAAAATCTTGATGAGCCATGTGTATATCAAAAGGCTAGTGGGAGTAATGTTACATTCCTCATCTTATATGTTGATGACATAATCATCATGGGTATCACATTCCAAGTTTATAAAGTGTAAAGAATTATCTTGGAAAGTGCTTTTCTATGAAAGATTTAGGGGAAGCAGCATTTATTCTTGGAATCAAAATCTATAGAGATAAGTTTCGAAGCGATTAATTGGACTTAGTCAAAATGCTTACATGGATAAGATCTTAAAGAGATATAAAAATTGATAATTCCAAACGTGGTCATATCCCCATGCAAGAAAGACTTGACTTGAACAAATCACAAGGTGCTCAAACGCCTAAAGATGTGAATCGCATGAATGAATGTACCTTAAGCTTCGGCTTTGGGAGATTTCCTTATGAATGCGGTTTAATGCACTAGACCTGATGTATTGCGTTCGCGCAAAAATAACAAGCCGATTTTAACAGAAATCCAGTGAATATCACTGGACTGCTGTAAAAACATTCTTAATATATAAGAACACTAAGTATTTCTTGTTTATGGTGAAAATCCGGAAGCTGTGAATATGGTGTGGGGGGGGGGTGGTGGGGGGGGTGGACCTTATCGAGTAATGAATGCAATAGCAATGCTGAGGAATTGTTTGAATTGATATAAATGATATGAAATCTCTGACAGGATACGTTTCGTTTTGAACGGAAGCGCAGTAGACTAGAAAGCTCCAAGTAAAGTACTACTGAAATGCCAGCTACATAAGCTGAATTACATAGCTGCTTAAGAAGCAGAGATGGAAGTTGTTTGGATTAGGAAGTTTATTTCAGGGCTTGGTATAGTACCAACAATAAACGAACCTATTAGGATGTTTTGCGATAATTCAGCCGCACTTCATTTCGCCAACGAACCGGGGGTTCAGATGGGCGCCAGACACTACCATAGAAGTAACCTTCTTAAAGTTCACACAGATAACAATCTAGCTGATCCTTTTACAAAGGCTTTATCAAACAGGAAGCTTACTCAACATGCTAGGAGCATGGGCCCATTCGTCCGCTAGTAGTTTCATTGTAGACTGTGTTTAGTATTTGGATAAGGGTTGTTAAAACAATTTTAATTTGTAGATAATGATACGTTGGTATTTTTGTTATTTTATATTATAAAATTGTGTCCTATATTTGCATGTTTAAATCCGTGAATAATAAATGTATTATTCTAAATTAATCCGTTGTCGATTAACGATATGGGAATATTGTTAAACTAAGACAATTCTGAGTGATTGGTGATATTGGAGATATTAAGGATGAGTCCACCAAACTCACATGATATTCATAAGATGAATATTGGATTTCCCCGCCACAAGAATATCACTTTATGGATCGACGTCATCAAGTGAATCTTGTACGTATTTTATTTACATAAACCTTAAGACTTAGACACAAGTAGGTTTAACCATATGTGGATTATCCCTTCTGATATAACACACATCTTCCCTTTTCTCTCACTAATAATATGGCTTTCTATTTGTTTAATCCTCCCCGACCTCCGGATCATTCTTGTGTAGCTAGTGATTTCTTAATGTTAACAATTGGTATCAGAGCTAACCGGGGGTGTATTGTATTCGAGTATGTTGTGTTTGTGATTTCATTTTTTGAAAACTCATGAAGATATGTCTCATTGATTTTCAGTAATCTTGATTACTTCATATATGAGAAACAGAATCGTTAAATATGGAATGACATTGATCCATATCCAATTTAACAACGGTATCGGAAACAAAGGGATTGTAAATTCATAAATCATTTGTTCATGCCCTGTGAAACCACACTCGGATGTTTTTGGGAGCATTGGCGTGTTGCTAGACGCTTACCAATGTTATTATATTATTCATACATGTCCAAGTGGGAGCTGTTGGATTATGACCATATATGAATTAATATATGTCCGAAAATATTTTCGAGCCTAAGGGGACGCACACGTTTATATGTTAAATGACGAGTAAATATATTAATGTAATATATTAAATGTATAACAAACGATCGTTAAAAGTTAACGAGTATTAAATAATTAGTTAAACGTTTAATGGTTAAACGTGAGGGGCTAATTATTAATAAACCGAAGTTTAAAGGGTTTGGTTTACTCTTTTTATTCCTAGTCGGCAAGAGAAGTAATCCTACAAGGATTAGAAGATCAACTCTATAAATAAAAGGTTAATACTTTCATTATTGAGAACTTTGAAAAAAAACAAATAACCTACAATCGCAAAGTGCTTTTCCTTTTGGTCAACCGGCTACAAAAGTTTTGTTGGTCTTTGGTTTTGTCTTCACACTTGAACAAACAAACCAGACACCTTTTTGGGTTGTTGTTTAAATTCGGTTGTCACTTCTTAGTGATTCCTTGTTCGTAAGTTGATAGATTCAAGAGACGAATAAAGATCGTTTGTTATACACTACTAGTACTAGCATACCTACGTATTGTGTGAAAGCTTAGAGAGATCTTACTTTAGATCTTGGAGGTTTTGCGTGTGGTAAAAAATACATACGCGTATATAGAAGACGGTGTTAACGATTATCTTTAAATGGTGTATCGTTTCGTGCTAAAAGGTAATCATCTTCTATCCTTGTTAATTAATATGTTCTACATGTGTTCTTTAATTCCGCTGCGTACTCGTGTTAATTAATTGTTAATTAGGTCATAAAACCCAACAGATATATCATAAACTTTCTTGAATGAAACAACTTTGTTTTGAATCATATATGTTATAAGATTATAAGAGGCTGTAGCATAAACTTTCTTAATGGAACAACTTTGTTTTGAACTTTTGATACATATACAAAGTTACAAATGAAGGAAGAAAACTTTAAAGAATAATTAACAAGGGATAAAGGGAAATGACAATTGTGTTGGAGAAGAAGATGAAATCACATGGAACGACGTGCTGGCACACATGCCATTCTCCCTTCATTACCTTCCTACACAAACATATATGCATGCTATCTAAACTACATACAAAGCAAAAATTATCTCTCTTTATTTAATGCAAAATTTTAAGTAATTCAAGTTTTCATACATAGTGTAGTTTGTATGTCCGCGCTTCGCTGCGGGACATCTAGCAGGCGTCGGTATACACAATAGCTTTACAAAAATATCAATGAGTAAGTTGCAAAAATCGTCCCTAAGGTTTTGCCAAATTGCATGTTTCGTCCCAAATAGTTTGAAAGTGCATGTTTCGTCCCTAAGCTTTTGTCAAATTGCATGTTTCGTCCCTAAGGCTTTTGCCAAATTGCATGTTTCGTCCCTAAGGTTTTGCCAAATTGCATGCTCCAAAGATGATTTTTTGCAAAATTGTTTGATTTTGAGACTATCTATGCACTTTCAAACTATTTGGGACGAAACATGCAATTTGACAAAATCTTAAGGGCGATTTTTGCAATTTACTTAAAAAAAATGTGTTGTACAATTTTTTAATACACAATTAATACTCTTATTAAAACACCTCATTACTTAAAAATATAAATATTCATGCAATACGTACAATTAACAATGCACAAACACAAACTTATTGACTCGTTAACACATTTAATATTATTCTTAAAATACCCCTTGATCTATTAAACACGCTAATTAATGTTATTTTAAAACACATCTAAAATAAAAAGTACATGCTATTATACACACTGTACAAACTAATATATAGTTTTAAAAACCGGATCGGACCAACGGTTTCAACCGGAAACATGAGTGGCTACCGGTTCGGTTAGCAAATAAAAGCCGTCCGAAAACGAACCTGAGAGAACCGGCTGAAACTTATAAAAATAAGTAAACCGGGTCTGATCGGGATCATTTTCTTTTTGTTTTTCTCCGGTTAATCACAGGGTACCCGCCGTCCCGGTACCCGCGTCCATCAAACGGATTACCCATGTAGTCAATTTTTTATTTATTTTAACCGGGATTTTTGACTCGAAAATCAAAGTAGGACTCATAGCGATACTTTTTCTGATAATTCGGAGTTGAGCAATTTTATAAACATCTGCGGACACATAAAGATTAATACATGCTATCATTATTTATTCGCCTTTAAAAATTATATACCATCCATTTTTTTTCTTCATTTTTCGTTATATCAATCTTATTACTATACTACTTTAATTACTCGTATAAAGTACTCGTAGTTTATACTTTATATATGTGTAGCACATAACAATTTTATTACTACTAATATTCAAGTTTCATTTTGTGATTTGTTTATTTAGGCTGAAATCACTACTGATATGAATCATTTACAAGAGGGAATAGTAAAGCGAAAATTGTTGTATATAATTCATGTCGATGTTTAGCTTAGATGCGGCTACTCATGCTCAACAAATTAGAGGAGTGAAAATTGGCGATCCTAATCTGAATTTTTCTCACTTCTTTTTTGCCGATGATGTGGTGATTCTTACGGAATGGGGCAGGAATGATTTAGAGAATATCACTCGTTCACTTCACTCATTCTACTGGGCTTCAGGTCTTAAGCTAAACATCTCAAAGTCAAATTTATACGGAGTTGGCGTTTCAGAAGCTGAGGTTCACTCTATGGCACATCTCACTGGCCAAGCAGGTACTTTACCCTTTTCATATTTAGGTCTCCTGATTGGAAAAAGCATGAATTATAAAACGAGTTGGAATTTGTTGGTGAACAAGTTTAAATCCAAGCTATCAACTTGGAAAGCTAATCTTCTATCTATTGGCGGGAGGCTTACTTTGATTAAGTCGGTTTTAGGTAGCCTTGGCATATTTTATATGTCTTTATTCAGAGCAAACTATCATTAACACCCTTGAACGTCTTCGAGCTAGATTTTTTTTGGGGGGTGAGGGGGGTGGGGGGGGGGGGGGGGGGGGGGGGGGGGTAGTGATAGTAACAACAAGATAACATGGATCAAATGGGCTAATGTTCTAGCTTCTTATGAACATGGTGGCTTGGAGTTTGGTAGTTTGAAAGCTTTTAATCTCGCGCTGCTTCAAAAATGGCGTTGGAGATTTGTGAATAATTTGGAGCTTTTATGGGTAAAACTCATGAAAGCGATTCATGGTTTAGAAGAGGGTTTCGATGGTAAAGGCTGTTATACGCATGGGATATGGGCTAATATTGTGGGTTCTTCCATCTATCTTCACTCGCGGAATCTGATCCCAAACGATGCTCTTAAATGCCAAATAGGTTGCGGCTCATCTATACGTTTTTGGAAAGACTTATGGATTGGAAACGAACCCCTATGCTCCCGTTTTAACAGGCTTTATCGCTTGGATATAAATGAAAACTGCACTATTCGTAATAAATTTGTTGAGAGGAACTGGCCTTGGCAATGGAGGAGACCCGTAACTTCAGGCCGGACAGAACATATGTTGAATTCCCTTCTTTATGAGATTCAACATCTCACGCTTTCTTCTCGCCCGGATACATGGAAATGGAGCATTGGTGTGGATGGGTTGTTTGCGGTAGGTACTACAAGAGCATATTATGATCAACTTCTTCTTCCTTCTTTGAATATCGCCACAAGATGGAACACTTGCCTTCCAAGAAAGGTAAACATATTTATATGGAGATTGCGTTTGGATAAACTTCCTCATCGGCTTAACCTCTCCAAGCGTGGTTTAGAAATCGATTCTATTCTTTGCCCGATATGCAATAATAATGTCGAATCAAACGATCACGTTTTCTTCTCTTGTGAAGTTGCCTCTTCTGCTTGGAGATTGCTGTAACACCTCCAAAATCAGGTAGCAGCGGAATGGTAACAATGGGGTGCTACATCAAAGTACAACAATCAAGATATAGGAAACGACCATAAATAGAGTTTTAAGACAAGGTTTCATTCGATGTCATAGCAAAATATCATAGTTTATACATTAGGTCCCATATGTTTTAAAAGAGTAATAAACATTTCAAGTACATATTTAATTAAACAAAAGCTTCATAATACCCAAAAGATGACTTAAGTTTTTAAAGATAATAAAAGTTGCATTGAATATAGATAAAACACAGAATCCGTCTTCATTGATATCCGCCACGGCTCCCCTCCAATCTTCATACCCTAGGACCTGAAATTACATGCTAAAAGTCAACACAAAAAGGTTGTGGTGAAATCAAAGGTTTGTCGGTAAAAGGGTGGCCACACTAGATGAAGTAATAGTCGACTTCTGAATCACATTTCAGTAGTCCAAAACGTTTATTATTGCACTAAGCTCATGACCCCGAAGCCTTAACTAGATTTGTGCCCCAATCAGAATATAGGATGCTGACAACAAACCTAACACCTCTAATGTTAAAATGCACCTTGATCAAACTAGTATGACCCAAGAAAAGGTGGGGATAGTCAGTCCCGATAGATCTATCACAACACTCGCGATTACTTACTACTAGCAATTAACGGTTCATGATAAGTAGGGAACTTCACGGCAAAGGTAACTTAGCAGCAATAATTTTCAGGCAGAATCTGGAATATCATACACTTTGTAAAACTTTGAAAACACTAAGAAAAACACTTGTGTCCAATAGTAAAAAACAAGCTATTGTTAATTCACCCGTTAGAGTTTGTAAAACAATACCGTAGTAAAAGGGGGCTATGAACTCCTATGGTAATCATACAAGTAATTTTTTTCACAATAGAAAATGCGTACGAAGGAATCCGAAGGCATAACTAATCCATTTAGGTCGTATAAGTACTAAACAACTTTGAATATTTTAGGTCGTATAGTATATACTATCGTCCGGGATATCATAATTAAGAGGTCATTGTAGTGACGTCATGAGTAGAGCTAGGACTTTAAATGTTAATCCAACACTCGTCGATACGCCACCCCGAAGTGGCCTCTTATGGAAACTCCTAGTAATATATACTTTGTTAATACCCGCATATAGGTTTATATTGTTCAATCACCATCTAAGTGTTTTGGTTTAATTGTGTTTAATAAGTAAAACGTTTATAATTACCGTTTTAGTACATCTGGGTAACTTTCGCGTTTTTAGTCCGATTTTGTCGTTTCTTCTTCCCACGCTTTGTATTAGCGAGTTATCATAATTTGCATTTCTCATATTTTTGACCCTCTGATGAACAGTCTTTTTACTGTTCACACAGTTATAAAAGGTTATTTTTATAGTTTTTAATTATCGTTTAAAAAACCTGGGGTGTAAAACGTCATATTTTTTCGTTTATTGGTTCTCGTTTTTTAGTGATTTCTTTCGAGTAAGGCAGTACGTTCTCGTTATTGAAAGTTCTCACTTATTTATGAGGTTTTACTAAATAATTATTTCTGCTCATGACAGTAACTTTTGTAAAATTAGTTTTATAAAAGTATATTTAAGTGTCGTTAAATCTCGCGAAATTCTAACTCGTTCGTAATAATTGATAAAATTACGATTCTTTTCATTTTGGAATCCTATTAAAAATATGTTATAACTTGTTTAAATATGCCCAAATTGCTGTTTGAATAATTTTTATAAAAAATTTCTTTACGACTCGTTTATTAGCGTATAACTTGTTTTTACCGTAATCTTTTTCGCTTATTTGATCCGTTTTCGAGTTTTTATCTTTTTGGAATCGTCATGGAAGTATTATTTTTATATAATGTCAATTCCACTGTTTGAAATTTGATTTATAAAAACCCCTTAAGAATCCATTACTTTATACTTTTATTTAAGCTTATTTTATGTACTTTTTGTTTTGTAATTACACAAGTAGCATATGTCATAAGTATTTTATGTGATACATAGATTAATAGTCCATTAGTTCATCCTTTGACCAATGTCCAAGGTAACAAGATTTACAGTCCATATAATAACACTTAAATATCTTAACTTCATTATAAGTATTCCTTAATTTACTAGTTTATCCATAATCCATTTTTATTCTTAGCCATGTGTGTAAAAGTCTGTAAAACCATTTTGAAACTCATATACCATCATATAAAACATGTGTACAAGATCCATAAATCATGTTTACAAGGAACAATCACTTTTAAAATGTTAAACATATCTAACATGGTGTAGATTTTACTTACATAGCACTTCATTAATAATAAACTCATTAAAATGAAAGTAATAAAGGTATATAGTAAGATTATGATGATTGATGATGATGAAATATAGGTGCTAAACCCTTGTTTAGCCTTTTTAAACCATAGTTGCACAAATATGAAACCCTAACTTTTCCAAAATAACCCTAACCTCTTTTCTGTTTAATATACTTGGAAAATGGTTAACCAATACTTGGAAACATCTTAGAATATCTTAGGAATGATGTGTATATGTGTGTATAGGTTGTATAAAATTTTGTATGGATTATGTAAAGGGGGGTTTGTTTGCCGTGGGTAAAGGGGAGAGAAAAAGTTAAGTGTCAAGTGTATGTATGTTTTCTTTTCTCTACATACTTGTATTATATATGTATTAGCTAGTCAAAAGATGCAATAGTAGTCCAAGACATACTTCATGGTCTTAAGGAAGACTAATGTGGTCAAGGGAAACAAGGTGAGGGTCTTATGGAAAGTCCTTGGTCTTTGGTTCCTAAAAGTGAAGATTATCCCATGAAAACAAGGAAAGTGTTCCTATGATATTTTCTTTGTATCTTTGAGTCCAAATCCGGCCATATGAGCATATGGGATAGATATTTGAGTTAATTTTATGTATTGGGTATAAAAGTGGGTATTTGTTGAAGCGTAGAAAAGTTTTGGTGGTTCCGGGTATGCCTAAACGTAATTTTATCGCGAAACGTAATCAATTTTCGTAACCAATAAAAATAAAATAAACAAAGTTAATAATTATACTCAAAATAATTACTTAACACTTGCTTGATGTAAACATTTATTTGTTTGATGTCCGTTTACGCTAAACGATAATTTTTTAACTTACGCGATTTAACTTAACTATTAAATTTAAAAGTAAACGCGTACGAGAGAAAAAAAATAATTAGCAAAATAGATGACGTCGTAAATGACCTGAAAATACGGAATGTTACAATTGCTTCGTATTTGGTGTAACATCTCTGATTTGTCGACTCCTTCGTGCACCAAGTGGATATCTTGGATTGACAATATGTCGGGTTCAAACGTTAAGAAGGATCGTTTATTTGTTATCGTCGCCTCTATGTTTTGCATTCTTTGGAAGTATCGAAATAATGTCGCGTTTAACTCTCACGCCATGAGGAAATGTGATATTTTTTATTCCATTGGTTTATTTTCTTTTAATTGGTTAAAATATAGAGGTAGAAAAGTTTCTAGTTGGACAGATTGGCTAGGTAATCATTTGTAATTTTCTAGCATCTTGCTAGTTTTTTATATATCATTTGCCGTTAAAAAAATGGGCATTGGGCAAAACCATAAGAACGAATGAATAGCTCAGTTTAAAAGATTTGTTTAACAATAAATGAATAATAATATACTTTGGAAATATGCTAAAAATAAACCACACAACTAAAAAGGCTGTTGATAGGTAGTACTGCACTTAGTAACGATATAAATAATAATAAACTCATTGCTCAAGCCTAGATGACCAAATAGAGGGACAAACTTTTATAATTTATAAAAACTAGTACATTATAAATCAGTTTGGTAAAGGAACACAAATAGAAATATATATTTTTTTTAAATTGCATTACAATTTTTTTCGTTAGAGAAAACGTACCCACCTTGTCTCCGCCTCTGAGAGTTTTTTTTTGGAACGGCAATTTGTGGCTACATGGCCCCTAGCCCAGAAGGCGTAGCGAGCCCACACAACCAGGTTGGGTCCAGCCTAGAAGGCAATGGCACCCTTCCCTTTACACACGCGGGAGGAAACCCCTATCGCCCTAGACAAGACTCGAACATGAGACCTTGCCTAGGAGGGTAAAACCTCCATACCATTGGACCAAATGCCCGTTGGTTCTCCGCCTCTGAGAGTGACCCACACCAATTAGTTAGTCGATCACTGATTTTGTCACCGAACAAAAACATACCATGTTTCATACATCATGCATTGCCTACCAAAAAACTTTGTGATCTTTTATGATGTAAAAAAAAATCATTTTTAAAGTTTTCATTCATAATAGTTGAAGTCCTGGTGTAACAAACCAACATTCTGAATGTTAGAAGATGTTTGCATTGGTGGGTTTTGGTGATCATTGGTTTGACCCTTCTGGCACATGATCATATGGCAATTAATTAAGGTGGTATAAAAGATCACATGGACATCTCATAAATCCCATTACTCTACTTTCCTCCTCCCTTCTTTAACATTTTACACATAACAAAATTTTTTGACACCTATACGGCTATAAATAAGCAAAAGTCTTTGTACAAGCTTATCCTTGTATAATCTAGAGCTTACACTAACTAAAAGGTGTACTTATAAGTTATAATATTGTAACAATGCACTAACATACCAACAAAAACTGGACTAGTCATAATTTGTTGTGATGCTATAATGTTACTAAAAAGTTAAACTTATTTTTTATACACAATGTTCATTTTTTTAAACGCTTAAGATAAAAGCTCAAACATCAGCCTAACTGCAAGCATATGTCGTTTTCTATGACGTAAAGATACTGATCAAAATCGACAAATGGAGCAACACCTAGCAAAACAGATATGTCATTTTATCAAACGTAGCCTCTACCTTTTCACAACTCTAAAATGGATAATAAGCAAACGGTGTCATCACGCCGTTGGTGGAATCGGCAACGCCGTTTCCGGCGTTATGACACCGGGAAGTGAAAAGGAGGGACGCCGTTGGGCTTCACGTTGACGCACATACGTCATAACGCAGCCTATTTTCTTTTTTTTTATTTTTTTTTTATTTTTAAAAAAAAGTGGGTATGTGTCGTGTTTAGTGTGTGTTTACAGTGTGTGTGTGTTGGTGTCTGTTTGAGTGTGTTTACACGCATGTAGTGTAGAGGAAGAAGAGAATCTTACATTTTAGTCCCTATGATTTCAGTCCTTGTGATTTTAGTCCTTGTTTTTTTTAATAAAAAAGACGTTTTAGTTTTATTACTTAAAAAATATATTATTTGGTATTTAATTTGTTTTAATAAATGGAAAAGAATAAAAAGGGTGGGTCTCAAAAAGTAATGTTATTTGGTGTTATAGTTACTTGGGTTTTTTTTATGTTGGTGTTATGGTGTTAAGGGTGACTTGACACCCAAAAAATAATGTTATGATGTTATGACACCTGATGCTCTACAAGTGAAAAAAAAACATATATAGAAGTTTAACTTGACATCACTATATATTCTTGAAAATGTAATCTTGTAGTTGACATAAATCTTTACATAAGCACATAAGTTTCAAACCAACCACATACGCCTTTTGTGACACATCTCCATCATGCTTATAATATGATATTAAGATTATATCATTTAACTAGCGCGGTAAACAAACTGAATATTCAATGAATAATTCATGAGTCGTTTGGTAAAATGTTCGTTTACTTATTAAAAGAACGAACCTGAACAATGATTTATGTTCGTTTAGTTAAATGAACGAACATTAACAAAAGTCTTGCCCGTTCTTTTATGTTCGTGAGCGTCCGATTATGCATTCGCTAACATTTGTTTATGTTCGTTTGGATCATTTATGCAAGGGTAATCATTCTTTGGTAGTTCATTTTTGCTAAGCTTTTCGATTAGTTCCTTAAATACAATGTGCACTTTAGTTCCTCACACAAGCTAGACATACGGCTTTTCTTGTGTGCATATTTGTGGCACCATACCTCAATTATAGGATATATCATACATTTTTATAAACTTTAAAATTGGTTTACTAAAAACAAAACAACATTTATAAAACACATTGTTACGTATATATTCAAAAAATTTATGTTTACTAGTCTCATGTATGGCCGTTCATTTATGTTCATTTAATATCTTATTGAACGAACATTAATGAACATGAACAATCTTAGTTTCTTAATAAACGAACATGAACAAAAAAATCCGTCCGCTTAAGATCGTGTTCGTTTATTAGCCTGGTTAAAATTGTTGGGATTTAACATACTAGGTAACCAGTTTAGCTACGAGTACGTAGCGGAATGGATCTAGTTTTGACACAAAGATTAACACTTAATAAAGTAAATAATTATAACATTAAAAGTAAATAATTACTTACCTCTTGATCTTGAACTTGAAACAAGTTAAGCAGTTAAATTACTGCCTCTACAGTTGCTCACACAAACACGTCAACCGAGTATGAGTTGATTACTAGTCTACCTCACGAACCAAACACCACGTGTCATGAATCAATAACCAAACGCACCCAAGTGAGCTTGTACCGAAAACCAAGTAAAACCCTAACTAGGGCTTTTACCGAAAACCAAATAACCGAATCACCAAATTCGGTTCAAACCGAATACCAAAAAAACGAAACCCTAGTTAGGGTTTGTGGTTTTGTCGAGCTAGGAAAAACACCACAATACACCGTTTGTGGATCTTGAATGGTCGAGCTAGGAGATCAGGAAGAATTGAAAACCTTTGTGGGGTTTTCGTCGAATTTAGTTGAGGAACAAAAGGAACCAAAAATTCTAAATTGATAATTTAGGGTTTTGGTTAAGGTTTTGGAGAGAGAGGAGCACCGAAACAATTTAGGGTTTTGGGATTTGATTTCTGAATCAATGAATGAAGAATGAGGTGAGGGGTATGTGTTTATATAGGCACATAACCCTACCATAATTCTTGTAAAATAAGAAAACTAATTTCCCTTTTCTTTCATCCTTGCTCCAAGACCGAACAAACACCCCCTCCTGAAACCTTATGGGATTCGGATAAATAAAGGCATCCATCGGGTTTGGGTTTTGTTCGTTTTAGTCCCTCGGTCTATTATTTTAAATATTCGTTATACTAGTTAAACAATTAACGGTAAATAACGATTATTTAAATATTATCGTGAAGTAAAACGTTCTCTAAGTGTTTAACGCGTGTGACCACAATAGGCTCACGTATTTCTAACGTATAACTTGTGGAACCGACTACCATTTTCCAACAGCTCCCACTTGGGAGTCGGAGTAGCGGAATACAAATATACTGATAATTGGCAACGTCTAGCAAACACACACAATTACCTTTAGATTAGAAATACTTGAGATAATAGTTTCAAGAACAATCTCAGCTTATAATGATTAGTTTATTTCTTGCTTTAATCATCATCCATTTGTTACAGATACCGTTAAACCATGGATATGGATCCTAACTCATTCCATATAGTTTAACATTATGTTTCTCGTTATAGAAATTAATTCAGATCTACCAAACGTAATCAAGAATCATCTTGAATTACACTTTGGGTGCGGCCACACAATCATCTGATTAATTTTGGAGAGGGCCCATGGTATCTTTCTGCACATATCAAGTGGAGGAACAAATTCTTTATTGACTACAAGTGTTGTGAATGTTGCTTCACATCACTTCCAAGAATAGCCTTTATATACCTTATTCAGGATAGCGTTTGACTTAGACTCAAAAAGTGATATCCACACATGCAGAACTTGCTTGCATCTCAAGTCTAAGGACGACTTTTAAACCATTTTCGATATATTACCTATGACAAGGATCCAAAGGTAAATATTCGAAGGTTGAGGTATCCAATATGGATCCCTTGTGAATATACATGAGTTTGGCGGGAATAATCTGTATATTCAAATAATATAACCAACACTCACATTTGCCTTATGTAACAATTATTCCCATAATGTTAACCGACAATGGACATATTTAGAATGATAAAATCATTCAAGGATTAAACATGCAAATATAGAATAACAATTATTATATGTATGAAGAACAAATACCAAGTTTTGTAAGGATATAGATGAAATTCTCCCCACAAGTAAATTGCAAAAATGGTCCTTGTGATTTGGCAAAATTGCAGATTTGGTCCGTCAAATTTTAAAATTGCAAAAACAGTCCGTATTTTAAAGGTTTAATTCCACTTTTGGTCCTTGATCGACCTAAAATGACAAAAATACCCCCTTGTTCTTTTACAAAAACCGTCCGTTAAGAGGGGTATTTTAGTCATTTTAGGTCGACCAAGGACCAAAAGTGAAACCAAACCTTTAAAATACGAACTGTTTTTGCAATTTTGAAATTCGACGGACCAAATCTGCAATTTGGCCAAACCACAAGGACCATTTTTGCAATTTACTCTTATAAAACTGTCAAAGATATCAAATTTTCTAAAATGCACATACCTAATCCCGCGTTTTGTATTACAAGTCTTCTTTTATTAACGAGAAGTACCTTGTAACTTTTGATTCTGAGTCCTTCACCGTTTCCATACTACAAACTGCATCAGGAGAAGATATTTGGGTTTTGGTCAAAGCAACGTACTTTTTCGAGTGTCTCGTTTTGGTACGTGTACAAAAATAAGTTGTGTAAATGTTACGAACTTTCATAAGTGTTTCAATCCGCACATTTTGAGGATATGTCATACCTTAAAGTCTGATACGTGACACCATATATAACGTGACCCATCATCAAAATGTGCAGATTGGAACACTTATGAAAGTTCGTTACATTTACACAACTTTTTTCTTGTACACATACCAAAACGACACTTAAAAAACTACGTTGCTATTTTATGACCAAACCAAGATATTTTAAGTCAGTTTTGAGTTTATAACCCATGTTGTCACATTCAATGTTTTAAGGTCCACATTTTTAAAACCAATAACTACAATCTAAAAGTATACAATAATTGTCAAAGATAATAACACAAACATAAATCTAACATAATGCAAAATTAGAAGTGTAGATACATTTTAATTTCAATAGTAGCAACCCATCATCATTTCTTATATGTGGAAGAGAACGATAAAATACAAATATTTAACAGTGAAGAAACTCTTATAATAATATAGGTGGTTGTTATAATCAACCAATTAAAAATTGTCCATATTCGACTCTTAGCTAATATTAAAAATAATTTGTTTTACACCACGAAAGCGGGTTTTTGGGATGGCTAACGGTGGAGCATGTTTGTGTTTAAAGTTAAACACTTTTAAGCTGCAAGCTCGAGGAACATTTAAAAACAATAAATACCTTAATTCGCGAAGCTAATTTTGCCTACCACTTTAGGTAACCTTGTAATTTTGTATTTCGAGCATCCATATTTCATTCATGATGACGTATAGGAGGCCTTTGGGCCTGGACTACATAAGTCATGCATGGGCTCAAAGCCCAATAAAACAATTAGAAGTCACAACGGACCACAACTAAGCCCAGACCAACTGGCTACGATCCGGAAGGCAGCAAGACGGACGAACGGCTTCCGGAGGACACTTCCGCAGGTCAACGGAAGTCCGCTAGGCAAGACCACGTCCTCAAATCACGATTATAAGCGGACCCTTGCCTGACAAGGGTCCCACTTCGGCCCACTAACAAAACCAAGCGAAATACTAGAAAAACCTAATATTTGACTCACCTATAAAAAGGGGTACTCTGACACCCCACAAGGTATGATTTTCTGATCACATTTCACACACACATACTCTGACATTCTCTGACACGGTTTATCTTTAATTGTGCAGGAAAACATTTAATTGCTTGATTTAGTACAAGATCTCATCATTGGCCCAGCCCAATAATCACACAAAATCCATCTTTTTAACCCATAACATCTTTTGTACTAACAAGTTGACGTCATCCGCGGGACCCAATACAACGGCGTTCTACGAAAATACTCACCATGAGCAGCCATGAACAACCCGCTCCTAAGCAGCCCACGTCTGCCGTGCGGAATACGGTAGGGAGAGGAAAAGAGCCAACTCCACCAGACCGAGGTGGGGCCGCGTTCGACGCAGCCCTCCGGGAGTATTGTGACAAGAATTATAATCAATTGTTGTCAATCATAGCCGAAAAGTTTAACAAGGAGAAAGAAAGGAACGAAAAGCTGAAAGAAGTAAAATCCCGACTCAACTTCGAAGGATGCTCCGGAACATCACGATATTCTGAGTCAAGGACGATGAGCACCAGGGAATATGAAAAAAGGCACAGATCTAGGCGCTCCCGTAGCCCAAGACCTAGTCCTAGCGTGTTTTCAAGAATAAGACGTGAGCGGTCAAGATCTCCAAGGCAAATATCGATAGGAGGCGTGTTCAAAAGGCTGTGAAGTAGAGGGAAGAGTGTGTCTGCACACTCGGACAACTACAGTCAGTGCTCTCACCTAAGATATACATAAGTGCTCTCAGAAAGCGAGGATAGTGGGGGCGGGCACTAGAAGTCAAGATCGAAGAAAAAGAGATCAGGCAGGGAGGAGGATAACTTGTCCCAACCATGGGTGTGTGAAGAGGTAGATCCTTTTACACCTAGAATCCGTTACTTCGACTTCCCAAAAACAAGAATGCCCAGCCACATTAAGACATATGACGGGAGTGAAGATCCGGAGCATCATTTGAAAATCTTTTAAGCAGCAGAAAAAAGGGAACGTTGGGCTATGCCATCCTGGTGTCACATGTTTAACTCTACGCTAACGGGAAACGCGAGAGTATGGTTTGACGACCTTCCGGCTGAATCAATAGACAGTTATGATGATCTAAGAAAAGCGTTCCTGAAAAATGATCTCCAGCAGAAGAAGTGCATCAAAGATCATATAGAAATCTATAACATTAAGCAGCGGGAGGGAGAGTCTACGGAAGACTTCGTGAAAAGATATAAACTAGAAAGCAGGGATGTCAAAAGAGCACTAGAGTGCATGAGAATCTTCGGATTCGTGCATGGAATCGCAAACCCTGAACTCATCAAATGTCTTCATGATAAAATCCCAAAAACAGTTGATGAAATGATAAGAGTAACCACATCTTTCCTCAGGGGGGAAGTGGCAGCCTCGAATCACGAGCGGAAGAAATCGTTTCCACCCTGGAAACAACAAGAGGGTACCCAGAGGCAAAATTTTAAAAAAGGAGGATTCCAGAACCAGCAGAGGCCGGAAAGGAAACAAGATCGATTCACGCTCCTCAGCTCCGCCACCAATGACGACTTCGGTCGAGAAACGGAATCACACCAAATTTTGTAAGTTTCATGGTGAAGTAGGGCATAACACAGACGAGTGTATGCACCTAAAAAAACAAATAGAAAAAATGCTCAAGGCATGAAATCTTTCGCACCTAATAAAGGAGCTCAAACAGAACAGTGGAAAGGAACAGCCCAAGACGGCGAAGAAAGGAGAAACCTCTGGGAAAGACAAAGCATTAGCCATACTAATGGTCCAACCTTGGGAAAGGGTGGCTAGGCAAAAAATAACACAAAGTTTTTCTCCTAACACATAAATACTTTTCCCACCTCTAGATGAAGACGAAGGAATAGAAGGTCCAATGATCATCGAAGCAGAAATAGGAGGTCATTACATCCACCGCATGTACGTGGATGGCGGATCAGCCTCAGAAATACTGTATGAACACTGTTTCAACCGACTTCGTCCAGAAATTAAGAACCAATTGGTTCCAGCTACCACCCCTCTGAGTAGATTTAGTGGTGAGATAATATGGCCAATAGGGCAAATACAACTACTAGTGAGGATTAGAGACGAATAACACTCCGCTTCAACTTGGATGAATTTCGTGGTTGTAAGGTCACCATCTCCATACAACGGAATTATTGGAAGACCAGGAGTCAGAAAATTACAAGCAGTTCCGTCAACGGCTCACAGAATGCTGAAGCTCCCAGTAAAAGGAGGAGTAATTACCCTAAAAGGTAGCAGGTTGGTTCCGCTAGAATGTGCGTTGGTCTTCAAACCAGAAGAGACCCCTAGGCTCCCAAACAAGTGGTAAAAGAAAGAGTCAAGGAGGCAATAAACCCAAAATATCTGAAACAAACAATAACGATCGGTTCCACTCTCACCGAAGAGGGCCATAAAAAATTGTGTAACCTACTTCAGCGCAACCTGGATATTTTTGCTTGGAAGCATGCGGACATGTCCGGCGTCCCAAGACATATTGTGGAACATCTCTTGAACGTGCGGGATGGATGTTCTTTCAGTTAGGCAAAAGAAAAGAGGGCAATCAGCGGATAGGAATAAAGCAATACAGGAAAAAGTAGGAAAGCTTGTGGAGGCATGAATAATGAAAGAAGTACACTACCATGACTGGTTGTCTAACCCAGTAATGGTAAAGAAGCATGATGACAGTTGGAGAATGTGCGTTGATTTCAAAGATTTATATGCCCAAAAGATGGTTATCTGCTACCAGAAATAGACTGGAAGGTGGAATCCTTATGCGGATTCCCTTTCACATGTTTCCTAGACACGTACAAAGGCTATCACCAAATACAAATGGCAAAAGAAGATGAAGAAAAACACCGTTCATCACGAGCCAAGGAATATTCTGCTATACAAAGATGCCTTTTGGTCTAAGAAATGCTGGGGAAACTTACCAGCGTCTGGTAGATAAAGCATTCCACAAGCAGATTAGCAAAAACCTTGAAGTGTATGTGGATGATCTTGTCATCAAAAGCCGCACGGAAGATGAGATACTCAGAGACATAGAAGAGACATTTAAAACTCTAAGGGAAATTAACATGAAACTAAACCCTAAAAAATGTACTTTTGGGGTAGAGGAAGGGATGTTCTTAGGGTACAAAGTCAATACTAAAGGACTGAAAGTAGGTCCAGACAAGGTGGACGTTGTCTTAAGTCTCCCATCCCCAAAATGCTTGAAAGACGAACAAAAGTTAAACGGAAAACCCGCAAGCCTAAACAGGTTCTTGGCCAAATCAGCAGAGAAATCATTACCGTTCTTCAAAACTTTGAAAAAGTGCATGAAGAAAAGTGATTTTCATTGGACCGCGAAAGCTGAAGAGGCATTTAAGCAGATGAAGCAGCTAATAGCTGAGCTTCCCATGTTAACCGCGCCAATGGAAAAAGAGGAACTTATTGTCTATTTGGCGGCAGCAAAAGAGACAGTAAGTGCGGTCCTGATGACGAAAAGAGAAGCTAAACAGATGTCCATCTACTTTGTCAGCAAGGCATTAAGGGGTCTAGAAATAACTTACACATCAATGGAAAAATTAGTGCTGACCTTGGTACATGCTAGTAAGCGCCTAAAAAGATACTTTCAAGCACACCCAATCATAGTAATCATGGAACAACCAATACAGCAGGTGTTATCAAGACCGGAAGTAGCAGGAAGGCTACAGAAATGAAGCATCGAATTAGGAGAATACGCTATACATTATAGACCTAGAGTATCAGTTAAAGGGCATATATTGGCAGATTTCATAGTCGAACGACCAAAGGAGGAATCTCCGGATACTCTGATGGAAGTGGAAGAAAAACTCCCTGAGCCGTGGATTCTATTTACGGACAGATCATCCTGCACAGATGGTTTCGGAGCAGGACTGATACTCACAAACCCAGAAGGGATGAAATTCACTTATGCCCTAAGATTTAGGTTTGACGCCACAAACAACAAAGCAGAATACGAAGCTTTGATTGCTGGATTGCAGATAGCAGAACAAATGGGTGTTAAAAACCTTCAAGCAAATGTGGATTCACGTTTAGTGGCCAACCAAGTGAACGGAACGTACGTTGCAAAAGAGGCTGACATGATCCGTTACCTAGAAAAAGTAAGAACACTTACAAGCAGCTTCA